>JAFEMH010006004.1:0-139729 GCA_022495995.1 Adenophora triphylla var. japonica
ATAAATAAAATTTAAAAAAACTCTTACGCGATGGAAAAAGCAATCGCGAAAATTAATTGACAAAGGCGACGACTTTTTCGATTCACCTTATCTTTTCGAAAGCCAGGCTTGCGCGGTGCCATTGCGATGATTTTTTCCCGTCGCGTTAGCCTTCCGCGACGGCTTTAAGGGATTTACGCGACGGCTTTTTGGCGAGTCGCGAGACTTGATTTTCTTGTAGTGTTACATTGTGAGTTTCTTAGAAGATTCCGAATGGAAAATTCCTAAAAGAGGAAACTTGCCAACGTTGGTATATCTCTTAGCAAGACTCAAAGTCCTAAGACTAATGATGAGCGAAAGAGAATGAATGGTATTCCATATGCTTCGGCTATTGGGTCTATCATGTATGCTATGTTATGTACTAGGCACCCGATGTCTCATGTGCTCCCAAGCATGACGAGTAAGGTACCAATCGGATCCCAGACGAGCTGTTGGGTATGCATGTTTTAACCACTCCTATTTTTGTATTAGATTTGATTGATACCATAACCTCCTGTCTATTTTAAGGACTTTAGGACCCTATGTAATGAAGCTTAGACTTCAATTCTTTAGCTAAGTCCATTTTATAGAATAGGTTAAATTTAGGCTTGAAGGCGGCACAAGACTCATTGGATGTGAGGTTGCGAGTTCAGCGAGTATTCAAAACCGCCTCTCGAACCGCACATGCAACCGCATGTGTATTTGCCTTGATTCTGTCCTCTTGAATCAAGCTGCGGTGTAACCGCTCTTGAACCGCACTGTGCGGTTCATGTGCAACCGCATCATGTGCAACCTCTGGTGTAGCAAACCGCACGTTCCTAACCGCTCCTCACCAACCGCATCCAATGATTGAAGCTACTTGAAGTGAACCACCTTTTTATCCGTTGGAATCCACGTCAGCAATATCAAAGTCAACCACCATATCTTGTCACGTGATTCAATGTCGAGAGAAGATCTGCAAGGATCTTGAAAAGGTGACAGTGTCTAACCTCATTGCTTGCCCATTTGGGCACGATCGGCTTTATGCGGCGAGTTTATAGTGTACCCGAAAGGACAAAAGTGATTGCTTTGTGGACCAATAGGATTGCATCAAGTACTTGTCACTTACAACGGCTATATCCAACGGCTATATTCCTGATGCTTGGGTATAAATACCCCCAATCTTCACCATTTGAAGATTGCTTGAAAAATTGAGAAATTGCTGTGTTCATCAGAAGTTGAAGCTCTGCCCAGAAATTCTAAGTCCTTTGAATCTTCATCTTCTACCTTCAAGAAATATTCCCAAGCCCAGAAATCAAGCCTTAACACACTCAAGAATCATTGAGCTCTACATCTCACAGATTTAAAGAGCCTTGATCTTGTTCTCACACACACACCTCACTTGTTTAATCACATAGATTATACATTTGAGATACTGTTATAGTCTAGGATTTGTTCTTCATAGAAAAGATTTTATTGTACTTTGTAATCTCTCAAATACTCAATATAAAATCTCTCTTAGAAATCCAAGACTAACCATCTTGGTAGTGGACGTAGATCGTTTATCGATTGAACCACTCCAAATAGCTTGTTCATATACTTTACTGCATTTATATTTTCTGTGCTTGCTAATTATTTATCTTTGTCTCTGTTGATCTTTATATAGTTATCCTTATTGTGAAATTGTGTTTGGAGTTAACATTGTCAAAACCTCACTTTTTGCAAAGCGCACCTTCGACAACCGCACTATCAAACCGCTTTGCAAAACCGCCTCTCCCAAAAACCGCTTTATAACTTATATATTCCATTGTGCATTTTACAACTCTACTTGCAGTTTCTTACACCTTTGCAAGAGGTTTTGTAAGCAGAGTTTAGTTTTTAAAGAGGGCGAAAAATTTGTAACAGCTATTCACCTCCCCCTCTAGTTTGTATTTTCACCCTTGTTGCCACCTTTGGGACCAACAAGTGGTATCGAGCTAACACATTTTAAAACCACTTTGTTTTCAAGCTTAACGGCTTGTGTGCCGATTCGATATGGCAAATACAAAGACAATGACTACGGTAACTATTCACTTATATTCCAATCTTGGACGAAGACCACTTCGACATCTGGAAGTGCCGAATGCTTATTCATTTGGAAACCATCGATGAAATGCTAGGGGAATGCGTGATCAATGGACCGTTAGTTCCAATGAAGGCCAACACGAGATGCAACCACTAGTGCAACAATTCCCGAGGTCAAAAAGCCAAAAGAAGAGTGGTCGGATGAAGAGAAGAGATTAGTTGCCTTGGACGGCAAGGCTAGGCACATCATTTGGAACCCTCCTGTATCAACTCTACAGAAAGTGATGTACCTCAAAACTGCAAAGCAGATGTGGGATGCCATTGCGAGCTGCCTCCAAGGTGATGACGAATGCAAGGAAAGCAAATTATATCTTTGTTGAAAGATCATACAACAACTTCAACAGAAAATCCAACGAAACCTTGCGTCAAACCTACGACCGATATGTTGAGGTAGTTAATGCTTGTAGATCTCTTGGCAAAACTTTAACCGACAAGGAAATCAATATGACTTTCCTATACGCTTTAGGTTCTAAATGGGTAAATAAGGCTACCTCTTTAGAAGACTCCAAAGTTTTGGGTACTTGGTCGTTAAGTAACTTGTACGCCAATCTTAGAGTCTATGAATTAAAATTAAATCATATTGAAGAGATTGAAGGGAAAACCAAATCGCTATCCATGTCCGTCGTGGAACATGAGGAGAAACCATTTACATCCAATCAAGCGCAAATCCTTCCATATCAACCTCATCACTCATCGAGATGGATGATGATGATTTTTGCCATGTTTGTGAAAAGATTCCAAAAATTTAGAAAATCCTCAAAACCTTTCACAAAATCATTTTCAAAAGGCAACCCTCCTGCAACGTTTTCTAAGGTTTGGAGATACAAAGAAAAGAGTGATCTAGTTTGCTACAATTGTAGAAAACACAGTCACTTTGCATCTAAGTGTCCACGGCTAAATATGAATACATGAAAAGAAAACCTCTCTGCGAAATTTTCTCGTCGCAAGGGAATGGTTGCGAGGAGGAAGAGAATTCCAAGGAATTGGCTACTTGGATTGAAGCAGTTCGGATGATGGAAGTGATGATGAAACCGAAGAGGTTAATCCTGCAGCAATTGCAGACGCGTCCGATGAGTCAGATTCTGAGTCAATCGAGTCGCAAGATATGGAAGAAAAAGAGGTTTCTACAAAACTTCCAAATTTTACATTGGATGATGATATCAAACTTACTCCTAGCATTAAGATAGGAAATTGCTCGTATTCACGTCCCATTTTTCCTCCTACAAATGCTCCACCTTCAAAAACAATTCCAAAGAAGAAAATTTTAAAAAAGGTGGTGGAAGAGGTTTCTCCCATGGAACATGAAAGGATGTTCAAGGAAGCTGAAATGGTGATCCATCAATTCTCTAATCTTAAGAAAGCCTTAAGCTTAGCTCATGATGAACTAAATCTGTACAACACGGAGAAAACTGTGATGAAGTCCGAAATTTCAAATCTTAAGGACCAAATCAGAAGTATGACTCCTCTTGCTGATCAGAACCGCATCCTTGAAACTAAGGTTGCTGCACTTCAACTCCGGAATGATGACTTGGTAACCCAAATCAACGATCGCCAAAAGATTATTGATTCGTGGCTCAAGTCTCAATCCACCAAGGATAAAATCATGGACTTCCAAGTTCCTCCTGGAATTAAGGAAGGCCTAGGTTTTGGATCTGAGGAAGAGGAGAAGTGTGCATCCTCGAGTGAAAAGGATGAGGAAATTTTGGAACTAACTAAAGAAATTCCTAAGGGGAAGCATGCTAAAGGAAAGGGTAAAGAACGACAAATTAATTATGTCTACCCTAAAGGAAAGCAATATGGAAAGAATTCTGTGTTGAAACCTAAGGATTACGTGGAACGGTGAAGAGGAAATGGCTTATGGAATTGGTCGCATACCTGCTCCAACCGCTCCTGGTGGAAAAGGTGGTGCTGCCAACTCCAGGTCTGACCGCGCTTCTTCTTCGACCGCTCCTCCTGCCTTCAAAAGCAGGAATAGCGTTCCCAGGAAATACGTGGTCAAACCAAAGCCTGTTCCCTTTATCTCAGCTGGACTCTTAGCTGGAACTGCTCCTCCAAAACCACTTCCTTGTTCCAAACCGCATGCAACTCCTAAGAAGAGTAAGGAGTTAGTAAAACCTCATGAAGCTTGTAGCTATTATAAATGTTCTGTGTGTGATGGTTTAGGTCACAAGGCTGCAGAATGCCTTTTGCGGTTCACATCCAATGCCAGGAAGAGCAAACCTCCTTCTGTCAAACAGGTGTGGGTCGTGAAGGGTTGCTAACTTCAGGACCCAAGGAATAAAGGGGGACCTCGTTCTTAATGTTTACATTTCAGGTCCTCTGCTTCATGGCTGGTCACTCCAAGGATAATGAATGGTATCTTGACGGTGGCTGCTCAAGACATATGACTGGAGATAGATCATTACTTGAAGATGTCGTTGAAGCAAGTGGTCCGTCTGTAACCTTTGGTGACAACAACAAAGGCAAGACCATTGGATATGGTGTTATAAGGAGAGGAAACCTAACCATTGAGAAGGTTTCTCTTGTTGAAGGACTCAAGCACAACCTCCTTTCAATTTCTCAATTTTGCGACAAAGGAATGCTTTGCAACTTCACGTCATCAAATTGCTTTATCAAAGATAGCATTTCCGGCGTCACCCTACTCACAGGGATTCGTAAGAGTAATATCTACATTATTGATCTAAATTCTGCATGTAGTATTACTAATCTCTGTTTTGTAGCTAAGAATGTGAGCGAAAATAGTTGGCTATGGCACAAGAGGTTGAGCCACTTGAACTTCAAGTATCTTGCAAAGATTGGTAGGGAAAACCTCGTTCGTGGTTTACCCAAAGTGGCTGACCACCATCCTGAGAAATGCAGTGCATGTCAACTTGGTAAGCAGTCCGCGTCGTCTTTCACCAGCAAGACCGCTCCTTCAACTTCAAGATGCTTACAACTGCTTCACATAGATTTGTTTGGACCCGTAACCACTGCCAGCATTGGAGGAAATAGATATATCTTAGTGATGGTTGATGATTACTCAAGGTATACGTGGGTTGAGATGATGATTTCCAAAGATGATTGTTATGAGATTCTCACCGCACTTTTTAGACGGCTCCAAACTCAAAAAGAAGACGACATCGTTAGAGTTCGATCAGATAATGGAATAGAATTTAAGAACAACGGTGTTGCTCAGTATTGTGATGACCATGGGATTGATCACAATTTTTCAACCGCTGGTGTTCCACAACAAAATGGGGTTGTGGAAAGGAAGAATAGGACGTTGATTGAGGCTGGAAAGACAATGATATCTGAGGCGAAGCTACCACAATATTTTTGGGCTGAAGCAATCAACACTGCATGCTTCACTTAGAACCGCTCCCTCATCAACAAAACCTATAATAAGACTCCCTATGAGCTTTGGCGAGGAAGAACCCCCAACATTGCATTCTTCAAGATTTTTTGCTGCAAATGTTTTGTCCTCTACAACGGAAGAGAAAATAGAGGTAAATTCGGAGCTAAAGCCGACGAAGGTATTTTTGTTGGGTATGCTAAACATTCAAAAGCTTTCCGTGTTTTCAATAAAACTAGTTTAAAAATAGTTGAGTCTGTCCATGTTACTTTTGATGTGCATTCTCTCCTTGAGCCACATTTGGCTCCAAATGCTGCTGATGATTTTGTTGAGCATAATGAAACAGGTGAATCATCTCAAACCGCACCTGAACCTCAACCGCAAAATCCAGCACCCTCAATTGAAATTCCCTCAAACCGCACCTTTGAAACCGCACCTGAAGTTCCTACTCCAGATGCAACTCCAAGGGAAGATGAAGTTGAGAATTCCCCTATCCAGCTTATAGAACCTCTTCGTCAACTTACCTTCCATGACTTCGCTGAAGGATCTAACGACGTTCCAATTGAAGATCTTCAGCAAACCTCAGTTCAACCAGACTTACCCCCGGAGGTTCGTGAAGTCAGCAGTCACCCCCTCACTAATGTGATTGGTGATCTGTTTTCTGGTGTTCAAACAAGGAGATCGAATTATGATGAGCATACTTCTCTGTTATCTCAAGTTGAACCCAAGAAGATTGATGAAGCACTCAAAGATTCCAGTTGGGTCGTTGCTCTGCAAGAAGAATTCAACTAGTTTGAAAGATGCAAGGTCTGGACCTTGGTGCCTAGACCTCAGGATCAAGGAGTGATAGGAACTAAGTGGGTATTTAGGAATAAGATGGAAGAGAATGGAAGCATCACTAGGAATAAAGCAAGGTTGGTTGCACAAGGATATAGGCAAGAAGAAGGAATTGATTATGATGAAACCTTTGCTCCAGTTGCAAGATTGGAAGCTATTAGGATTTTCTTAGACTACGCCTCTTTCAAGCATTTCAAGTTATATCAAATGGACGTAAAGAGTGCTTTCCTCAACGGCGAACTGCAAGAGACCGTGTATGTTGCCCAACCTCCTGGATTTGAAGACTCCAAATTTCCCAATCATGTCTACAAACTCCAGAAAGCTTTGTATGGACTTAATCAAGCTCCAAGGGCATGGTATGAGACTCTTTCTAAATTTTTACTAGAAAAAGGATTTAAACGAGGTAAAATTGATACAACTCTTTTTATTGCCAAATATAATGAGCATACTTTACTTGTTCAAATTTATGTCGATGATATTATTTTTGGTTCTACTAATGAGTTACTTTGTAAGCGTTTCGAGAAGCTAATGAAAAGCAAGTTTGAAATGAGCATGATGGGAGGATTAACATTCTTCCTCGGGCTTCAAATCAAGCAATGCGAAGAAGGTATTTTCCTCAGCCAAGCCAAATACACCAAGGAGTTGATAAAGAAGTTTGGATTAGAAAATGCTAAAGCATATGATACTCCTATGGCCACCAGCAATAAGTTAGATAAAGATCTCAAAGGTAAGAAAGTTGATCAAACTTTATATCGAGGTATGATCGGCTCATTACTTTACTTAACTGCTAGTAGGCCAGATATCATGTTTAGTGTCTGTGTATGTGCACGCTACCAAGCAGATCCTAGAGAAGCACATCTTATTGCAGTCAAGCGTATAATCCGCTATTTATCTGGAACCACTAACCTTGGACTTTGGTATTCCAAAGATTCGAACTTCGATCCTGTAGGTTATTCAGATGCAGATTATGCAGCTTGTACTATTGACAGGAAAAGCACTAGTGGTACTGTCATTTCCTCGGAAATAGACTAGTCGCTTGGGCGGCAAGAAGCAAGCATCGGTTTCGGTGTCAACCACGGAGTGAGTACATTCTTCTTGGTAGTTGTTCTTTGTCAAATCCTTTGGATGAAGCGGCGGTTGGTGGACTATGGAATCCATGAAGGGAATTGCCCAATCATGTGTGACAACACTTCAACTATTTCAGTCTCCAACAACCCTGTCATGCATTCCAAGACCAAGCATATAGATATCAAGTATCATTTCCTCAAAGACCATGTGGAGAAGAGGAATATCCATTTAGAGTACGTGGGGACAGACAACCAGATTGCTGATATCCTCACCAAGGCTCTTGACTCCAAGAGGTTTTCATTCCTTAGAGGAGAAATGGGTATGCTTGAACTTAAATAAATTCCATTCTTTTTATTAGCTAACTTGTATGTTGAGTATAGTTTCAATTCCTCTGTTGAAACCGTGTGCATCAAACCGCAAGTATGTCCAACCGCACTGCAGACAACCGCTTCACTCAAACCACATGCTGCAGCTCAACCGCTTGGACCTCAACCGCGTTTCAACTTAGAGTATTTTCTATCTTTACTTATATTTATTAAAAAAAAAAAAAAAACTGTTCAAATTCTTTTATTTATTTTTCAGTCCTTATTTTTTCTTTAAGGGTTTATTTGCAAATGTTTTCCCACGAAAATTTAAATTTTAAAGTGCATTCAATTCAAAGGGAACATTATCATTAAATGACCTTCATGTCAGCCGTCATTGGTTGATGTGTTGAAGCTGAAAGGGTGCATGATTTGCAATGATTCACTGAGTTGGTGAAACTAAACTGTCCTTTCAACTGCCAAACCCTAAACCTTTCCTATATATAGAAGACATATCTCACCTTTTCAAACCTTTACAAACTGTCTTCTCTGACCTTGTACCTTCAAGTGTCAGTGCTTCACCAAACCCCTCTTCTCTTTTCGTAATCTGCGTTTAAAAGCTTTAAGTTTTCAAGTCAATGGCACCCAAACAACCAATCTTTGACATGGTATGACTTCTGAACCCTAATCCTCTTACTATTCTGAAATCATACTTGTTTAAACTTGCTCAAATCCGCCATTGTTGAACCTTTGAATGTTCGAACACCAAGAACTGACTTTTGTTCATATGTTCTTCATTTCTTGATCTTTTTGTATGAAATTTGTTGGGATATGTTCGGAATCATGTCTAGATTAGGATTATATACTTTATTTCATGATCAATGATCATCTAGGACACTGATTTGGAACTTTTGAAAATTTTTGTTTCGAAAACCCACTTTATGATTTTTTCATTTTAAGGTGATTACGAGTAAAGTAATGATTTTTATTGTTATATTGTTAATCTCTTGCTCCAATGTGATCATTTTGACATGTTATTTGTTCATTTTGGTTAACATTCTTCAAATATCTGTTCTTGATGTTCTTCGTGTTCTTCATGCACTCATGTAACTGTTCATCTTCGTTTTCAGAAATTTGATATGTTTTGGTTTAACCTAATTCTCAATCTTGTTTTCCATACTTAGAAAATTTTTGAAATCTTGATTCTGTTTTTGCATGTTTGAACCGCGTCATTAGAACCGCATGCTATGTTTTGAAACCACACTTATAAGTGAATTAATTCTTGTTTCAAAACCGCATCATATGAACCGCATATTTCTCTTTTGTCAACCGCATGCTGAAAACCGCATATTCTTTTGAACCGCATGCTTAGAAATTACTTAAGTATTACTAAGTATATAGAGTGGACACCATAACCTTCCTCTCTAAGCACCGCTTGCGGTGTGGGATAACCTTGGATTACAATGCCACGTACTAAGTAAATATACTTTTGTGTTTTTCTTATTTGTTTTCCTACTTGTATTCACGAGTTTCCTTGAGGTTGAAAATTCTCATTTCCCAAAACCGCACTATTGACCAGCGTATATGTGCACCCAACGCTTGAGAAGCTGTGATTTTCCTAAAATGTTCTAACTTGTGTGTTTTCTTTGTAGAATACCAAGTATTTCCTACCGAGGTTGGGAGATAAACGAACTGAGTTACGGAGCGATGCTCTTGGAAGGGAGATGATTAGGAAGATGCGAGATTCGGGAATCCTTCCCTCTTGACAAACAACGAAACCTATACCATCCCTCTGTTCATTGATCAATTCTACCGGACCGTAGTCAAGGGAGAGCGTCGCTTTCGGATGGAACGAAGATCCCCAACTTAGTGGGAATTGTAGAAGGATTCAAAGTATCAATTGACTACCTGGATATCGAGAGGCACCTTTGACTTCCACGTATCTAATGCTCCAGTTGAAGTATCCCGGGAGATCCAAGATGCTACTTGCTCCACTCTCACTTTGGAAGGCTAGATTCCTTGTCTGGCTCCTACAAGAAGATAGCAAGGAGAGAGTTTGAGAAGCGATGAGCCATTTGTGCTACATAGTTGGAAGAAGTACGTATGTGGGAAAACGAGGAAACCACAACAACTTTACTTCTCATCGGTGGCGATATTCTTTGTGCCATCTTCATTGGCATGAAGCTCCATTGGCCCAAGATCTTGATGAGAGGCGGCGGCGGCATTGATGCCTACCAGCTAAAGACCAAAGATGTGCATACCAGGTGGAGACCCTTTGGTAGATTGCTGACCGCCATCTTTGGCAATTATCAACACTTGGAAGATATGAGGACTACTACCCCTGACATTTGCTATCATTGGGGAGTTGAAGAATCCTTAGGCCTCAAGACTTTACACTCCTTCAGATTCTCTTTTGGCAATGATGACTACAGAGCTCTCTATGATGCTGATACCTTCCAACCCAAAGAACCTTTTGTTGAGATGACCCCTGCAACCGCAGTCAAGGGCCTGACTAAAGCTGCAAAAGCGGTTACAAAGAAGAGAAAAGCCCCTGCAGAACCGCTCCTGAAGAAAACCAAAACCGCACCTACCCAACCGCGTGGTGCATCTAGTGCAGGCCCCAGCCAGAAGAAGCCAAGGAAAGAGAAGGAAAAGATGACACTTCTGGATGAAGTGGTTGAAGAAGAAGAAGAAGAGGAGGATGCAACTATTCCTCCATTGATTGCCAAGGCCAAGAAGGCAAAAGAAACTCAGGCTGAGCTAGCCAAGATGACTGATGAGGAGTTAGCTGCTTACTATGAAGCTGAGATTGAGAGGATAAAGAAGAAGCAAGCTGAGAAGGGTGCTGCCTCAGGAAAAACCAAGGATCCTATTCCCCAACCGCCACCTTCTCAACCGCCCCAAACCCAAACTCTTATCCCAACACCACCTCAATCTCCTAACCGCTCCCATCATTCCTCACCAGCCAAAACTCTATCACCAAAACCGCTTTCTCCTCCTCAACCGCAAAGAGCTGCAATCGCTCAGGGGGAGAAACCAAAGAGGGATAAGCAGATTGCTCAGAAAAAGACCCCAAGCAAAGGCCCCAAGCGGTTTCTTCACCGAGTTCGCAACCAACCTTCTCCATCTCCACCTTCATCTCATTCTTCTTCCCATTCCACTTCCCATACACCATCCAAATCCCCTTCAAAATCTTACTCCTCCTCTAGCCAAAACAAATCCCCAACTCCATCACCCCAACATTCCAACCGCTCTAATTCCCCTCCTCCTTCAAACCGCGATCAATCACCCCCTTATTCCCATCACACTCCAGCCATCTCTATTTCCAATCTAAACTGCAATAGATCCCCATCCCCTAACCGCGTTAATACTCCTCCACCTCCTGAATATTCCCCCAACATAAATCTCCTACTCCTGACCGCCTTCCAACCCCACCTCCTCAAACCTCTCCCATTCCAGAAACTTCACCTCCTCAACAGAAATCCCCTTCTGTTGAAGTTCACACCACCAGTTCATCCTCAAATTCCAACCCTATCACTTCTAGAATTCCAACCACAAACATTCCACCTCCTCCAACCGCACCAATTTCAACCGCACCAATTCCTACCATTCCAATCTCAACCGCACCTACCACTATCCATACCTCACTCAACCGCTTCTGAATTCACTGTCCCTGCCAGCCGTATATTTCAAACCCTCCTAAACCCTTTACCTCAAACCGCCCCTCCAACTCAATCTCAACCTCCTCCTTCAATTACCCAAACTCCATCCCTTCAAACCGCTCCTTCTGACTACCTCCAAATTCTTTCCACCCTCCAACTGATTCAATCACAGTTGGTTGTAAACCAAGGGCATATGCTGAAGCTCACAGAATCTAACCTTGCCCTGGCTGCCTCCAATCAATCTCTGGAAGCCTCCAACCGCATCCTTCTTTCCAAAGTGGACTCTCAAACCACTGAACTGGCAATCATGAAAGCCCAATTGATTGATGCCATTAAGGGGGAGAGAATTTCCACACTTCAAACTGCCTCAACTACCCAGACCGCTGAAGCTGTCAAAACCGCAGCTACAGCGTGCTTTCAAGGCTTCAAAGAAGACTTAGCCAGAGGAGTGCTTAGTGCCATGGGTGATCTTTGTTTCGAAATCACAACTTCATGAAATGCTCACCAATCTTTCCAGTGAGTTTGTCACCTCCACCAACTCTGCACTGATTTCTTTCATGAAGACCCTCCAAGAAACCCAACCGCAACAAGCCTCAACCTCAGCCGCTCCTTCCCAAACCGCTCTGGATGACTTGCAGCTGAAAATCTTTAGTGAACTGGACTCCCTAAAAGACAGAATCAATGTTGACCTCAACATAATGGGAGACAGTATCAAAGAGCAAGTAAAAACCTTTGATGATGATATCTCCTTCAGATTTGAGAACCTCAAGGCAGGCTTCAACCTCAAGCTAGACAACTCCATCAAGGAATTGAAGTCCAACCTGAATGTGACTGTTGATCTGGAACCGCTTAGAGATGCTCTATCTACTCAAACAGTAGCCATTCAGGATGAGATCTTCACATTCTACAATTCCTTGAAGGCCTGCATTGAAGGATTCACCACTGAGATCAAGGAGAGTGTTGCTGCAAATACAAGATCAGTTGATGCTGTTGGCTCAACCGCTGCTCAATCAGTGACCGCACTTAAAACAGTTGAGACCACTCTTGGAAGACAGGTTGAAGACCTCAGAGCCCTGAAAAGAACTATCAGAGGAGAAAGCTCAGCCTTCAGACCTTCTGGACCGCACGTGCCCAACCAAGAAGGCAATCAGCCCCGTGAGCACCAGCGTCAAGATCAACCGCGCCATCATCATCAACCGCATCAACACCAACCGCGTCAGCATTAGGACCGCTCTTTACTTGTAATTTCTTTTTCCTTTGCTGAACTCCTTTTGTTTTGTTGGACCGCACTTCATGTATTTTCCTTGTCCAACTCCTTTTTGTTTTTGTAACCTTGTAATTTTCCTTCATTCCTGTACTTGTAATCATCTTGGGAATTAATGAAAATTGCATCATGGTTCCAAAACAATGTTCATAACAAACCGCTTGTTTGTAGAACAATGAAACCGCTTATGGTCTATAACCTCATTCAAATATTTTCTAACTTAAAATCATATTTTTGAAATGAAGGTTAAACATTCAGTTTAAACCGCACTTTGAACTTAAACTCATATTTTTAAGTGCACTGAATGCATTTCTATAACTTTCCTTATTGTAAGTTTTTATCTTTCAGAAAGTATAGAAATCTATAGCTTAAAGCTAAGTGTGTGCATTGACTTGGGACATGAATTACCATGTTAATTCTTATGGACATGTTTTTACCAAGTACAATGTTTGCTTTAGTTATAGTAGGTAATAGGTAATGGCATCAATCAAATAGGGGGAGATTGTTGGGTATGCATGTTTTAACCCTCCTATTTTGTATTAGATTTGATTGATACCATAACCTCCTGTCAATTTTAAGGACTTTAGGACCCTATGTAATGAAGCTTAGACTTCAATTCTTTAGCTAAGTCCATTTTATAGAATAGGATAAATTTAGGCTTGAAGACTGGCACAAGACTCATTGGATGTGAGGTTGCGGTTCAGCGTAATCAAAACCGCCTCTCAGAACCGCACATGCAACCGCATGTATATTTGCCTTGATTCTGCTCCCTGAATCAACCGCAGTGTAACCGCTCTTGAACCGCACCTGTGCAGTTCATGTGCAACCGCATCTGTGCAACCTCCTGGTGAATAAAACCGCACGTTCCTAACCGCTCCTCACCAACCGCATCCAATGATTGAAGACTTGAAGTGAACCACCTTTTTATCCGTTGGAATCCAGGTCAGCAATAACAAAAGTCAACCACCATATCTTGTCACGTGATTCAATGTCAGAGAAGATATGCAAGGATCTTGAAAAGGTGACAAGTGTCCTAACCTCATTGCTTGCAGCTGGAGCCTGATCAGCTTTATCTGCAGCAGCTGTACCAAAGGACAAAAGTGGTTGCTGTGGACCAATAGGATTGCATCAAGTACTGTCCTTACAAATGTTTGTATCCAACGGCTAGTTTCTTGATGCTTAGGTATAAATACCCCTAATCTTCACCATTTGAAGATTGCTTGAAAAATTGAGAAATTGCTGTGTTCATGTGAAGTTGAAGCTCTGCCCAGAAATTCTAAGTCCTTTGAATCTTCATCATCTACCTTCAAGAAATATTCCCAAGCCCAGAAATCAAGCCTCAACACATTCAAGAATCATTGAGCTCTACATCTCACAGATTTAAAGAGCCTTGATCTTGTTCTCACACACACACCTCACTTGTTTAATCACATAGATTATACATTTGAGATACACTGGTTATAGTCTAGGATTTGTTCTTCATAGAAAATATTTTATTGTACTTTTTAATCTCTCAAATACTCAATATAAAATCTCTCTTAGAAATCCAAGACTAACCATCTTGGTAGTGGACGTAGATCGTTTATCGATTGAACCACTCCAAATAGCTTGTTCATATACTTTACTGCATTTATATTTTCTGTGCTTGCTAATTATTTATCTCTGTCTCTGTTTGATCTTTATATAGTTATCCTTATTGTGAAATTGTGTTTGGAGTTAACATTGTCAAAACCTCACTTTTTACAAACTGCACCTTCTGACAACCGCACTATCAAACCGCTTTGCAAAACCGCCTCTCCCAAAAACCGCTTTATAACTTATATATTCCGCTGTGCATTTTACAACTCTACTTGAAGTTTCTTACACACTGCAAGAGGTTTTGTAAGCTTAGAGGTTTAGTTTTTAAAGAGGGCGAAAAATTTGTAACATCTATTCACCCCCCCCCCCCTCTAGCTGTATTTTCACCCTTGTTGCCACCTTTGGGACCAACACGAACCACATTGGATAGCAGTCAAGAATATCCTCAAGTACTTGCGAATATTCTTGGTCTTTGGAGGAATGGAAGAAGATCTTGTAGTTAAAGGCTACACAGATGCTAGCTTCCAAACAGATAAGGATGATTTCAGATCGCAATCTGGATTTTTGTTTACGCTGAATGGAGGCACTGTGAGTTGGAAAAGTTCCAAGCAAAGTACCGTCGCTGATTCTACAACCGAAGCTGAATACATAGCGGCATCCGATGCAGCTAAGGAAGCAGTTTGGATCAAAAAGTTCATTAGTGATTTGGAAGTCGTTCCAAGCATCAAAGACCCTATTGAACTTTACTGTGACAACAATGGTGCCATTGCTCAAGCAAAGGAACCAAGATCACACCAGAGATCCAAACACATACTTCGACATTTCCACATTATCCGAGAGATATGTGAAAGGGAAGACGTAAAGATATGCAGAGTAGACACTGATGACAACGTGGCGGACCCATTAACTAAGGCTCACCCGCAAGCTAAGCATGATGGTCATGTTAGGTCCATGGGTATTCGATACATGGTAGATTGGGTCTAGTGCAAGTGGGAGACTGTTGGTGTTATGCCCTAGGCCTATGATTGATAGACTTATATGTTGACATTATTTATTATTATATGAAATGTTTATCATTTGATTATTATATATTTTGCATGTTTATTTATAATAATCTCCGTCCCTAATTATTATGTGAATAATTAGTATAAATGTTAATGGATAATCATATGATGATTATATGCATGGAAATGCACATTAAATTTATGGGTGCTTGTTAGAGAACAAGTGACTGGACTTGACCCGCATGAGATTTATGTCATGGTCAAATGTCATAATTAAATCTCATAAGGTCACTTCATTTAGTCCCTAGACCTGAGATTATCATGACCTTACATATGATAAAAGTCATGTTTGATTTTAGTCAAATGATATCTAAACACGATATTTATAAAGGCTAATTTTGGCATGATCGGATTCATGATGGGAAGGATGATAAGTCAAGATGGAATTTGTCCCTCGAAAGAGAGATGTTTTTCTTGGGCCCCTCGATGAGTGATAATGATGAAAGTGTATGTCCATACCCCAATGCGATTGGATTATCATTATACTCAAGATCGAGAAAGCATTGAACAAGTACAAGTTGACAAGGACCATGACTTGTGTTCAATATAACATCGTGAGACAAAGGGAGAAATGGAAGTGTACCATTGAAAACGTGAACTCTTACGTTATATTATTTGGGTAGACATAATGGCTTGCTAGAGTCTGCTTATGTCTTATGAGAGTCGATATGATCAACCTCATTGCCAACATAATATAATCCTATTGGGTCACACACAATTAGAATGAATTTGATAAACCAAGGGAAGAATGATTGAGAAACTCTTTATCAGTCTTGCTTGGTACGTGCGGCCAGAGTATCCCAGTCCATGGGACTCGTCACAGTCGTGCGACACAACAAGAACTCAGAGGCGGTTTGAAGACTGGTTTCCTAATTTGATTAGGAAACATATTTTATACTAGTGTAGTATAAATATGAAGGTCTGTCAACCCAAAAACCCTAGCCGAAATTCTGAAAAGAAAATCACAATATTCTCAATATTCTTCCAAGGTTTAAAGGATCTAGCAATCTTCAAGAAAAGTTCTTGGATTCATTCAAAGGTGTGGATACCGAAAGAGGGTCTTCGCTCATTCATTGATCAAGGCCTAGAGTTAAAGCAATCTGAAGAACGAAGTTTGTGATTCGAAATCACATTGTTAAATCGTTCGATAGCTCAAGAACGGAAAGCGTTCAAGGTTGGTTTTATCTATCTCATAGTATTCAAATTAATTGTATAGAACGGATCCTAGGCTCCTTGGGTTTTATGTTATTAGATGTTTAATTCCGCTGCACATGGACCCGTAAAACCCAACATCCTTAACATGTTCTTTTACAAAACTAGTCTTAGTTTCAACATTAAACAAGGTAGAAGGAATATTTTCTAGTGATTCTTGAAATCCAATACCTGCTTTGAGAGGCTTACTCAAGTTAACTATCTCATCCAGTTTAGAGGTACTCGTGTTGAGTTTCTTGAAGGTTGATTCGGCTAGGTTGAGCTTGGCCTTTATTTTATCAAGATCTGCATCTTTCCTAGTGAGTTGTACCTCTAGCCGAGTCAAGGAGTCTTTAAGCTCATGATTCTTTTTTGTCATGAATACCACCATCTTGTTCTCCTTTTTTCCATTATATGAGAAGAGACTCATAGAGACTTTTTAACTCATTAAAGAGCTCATCTTTGTCAAGCTCATCCTCTAATGACTCATCTGTATTAAAACTAACAGAACCATGAAAGCATATATCATTAGAAGAACTTTATGAATCATACCTGCTCAGTGTTGTGTCATGTGTTGTCATTTGTTGCTGGACAACACTTGAGGCAACACATCCTAACGAAGACATAAGTTTTGTGTCAGGTGTTGTCATATTTTGGACAACACTTGAGGCAACACATCCTGACGAAGACATAAGTGTTGTGTAAGGTGTTGTCATATTCTGGACAACACTTAAGGCAACACATCCTGTTAAAGACAGCTCCTCTACCATGGCCAACATAACCACTTGCTCAAGATTTTCATCTTTTTCAGTTCCTTCCTCCTTTTCATCACTAAGAGGCACCCACATGTTTTTGCCCGCCTTTCTCAAAGTGTTTGCACATTCATTGGCATAATGACCCCAAACGGAACAAGCATGACATTGAATGGATTCAATGTATTTGGGGTCAGATCTGGACTTCTCTGAGGATGCTCTTCTTAGTGATATGTCTCTTTGGTTCGGAGGAATGACTCTCTTGGGAACAAAATT
Source organism: Adenophora triphylla var. japonica (assembly GCA_022495995.1). Taxonomy (NCBI): domain Eukaryota; kingdom Viridiplantae; phylum Streptophyta; class Magnoliopsida; order Asterales; family Campanulaceae; genus Adenophora; species Adenophora triphylla. Next base: position 17,447 of record JAFEMH010006004.1, read on the forward strand.
ACGCACATTGGATTGTTGATCCCTAGCTTTACCCTGCACATTGTTAAACTTTCTAAGCATGGAATTATATTTTTTAGCAAGTAAAGCTACACTAGTATTCTCATCTAATTCCTCGAAGGCTTCATCTTCATCACACACTATTGTGTCCGAAGATTCGACTTTTAAGGCAATATTTTTGCCTTTTGAAGCCTCGGTTTGTTCATTGAGATTTAATTCAAAAATTTTCAAAATGCTCATCAAGGAATTAATATCTATAGTTGAAAGATTATGGGCCTCTTCAATGGCAGAAACTTTAATATTAAAACGTTCGGGAAGAGTATGAATAGCTTTTGAAACTAGTTGTTTATTAGTAAAAGGTTCTCCTAATACTTGACAAGCATTTGAAATATCAATCAACTTTTCAAAATAAGAAGAAATATCATCATTTTCACCCATTCTTAATCTTTCAAACTAACTAGTAAGACCCCTAAGCTTTGTTTCTTGGACACTACCATCACCTTCACAAAATCTTTGTAAAGTATCCCAAGCATCTTTTGAAGTGGGACTATTTTGAATGAGTTAGAACATATGCATGCCAACCCATTCATAGATGGCTTTTAGTGCCTTTTCATCTAGGAAGATTATTCTCTTCATTTGTCCATTCGTATTCAGGTTTGACCTGAACGTCACCATCTTCATTCGGAGGAAGTAATGGAACAGAATAACCATTTAAAACAGATCGCCAAGCTCGAAAATTAATCGATTTGATATGCGAGCGAAGACGATTCTTCCAATAAGCATAATTTGACCCATCTAAAACAGGAAGCCTCTTTTGATTAGGATTAGCAGGATCATAAGCCATGACTAATGGATCAAAACACTTAGTATATCAAGTGCTAAGCTCTGATACCAATTGAAATTTTCAATGGCTTAGAAAAGTGTAACGAAACTCACAAGTGTTGTTATTAGTATTGACAACACTAAGAACAACACAACTCACACCAATTCAAAAAAAATTGAGATAATATAATAGCAGTAGAAATAATAAAAGAAATACAAGAGAATAGATTTTTATCAAGTTATATATATAAATAAATATATAACTTGATGGATGCTAGGAGGGAAAGACATTTCTTAATAATAAGCTTTTGGTACAAGGTCGAAAGTTTTCTAATGATTTTCAATCAATAGCATAGAGGAACAACTATTCTAGAACACTCTCTTTACAAACACAACCTATATCTAACACTCAAAATCACTTGAAGAATGAAGGTTATATTGGATAACTAACTGGTGTTGGACAGTGTGTTGCCACACTTGAGGCAACACTAAAGAGGAGTGTTCTTGTCTTGTGCAAATCTCAACTTCTGAATTGGATAATTGATGATGTCGAGCCCTTGCCCTATTTATAGGCTCCTAGAACTTGGAGCCTACTCAAACCAACCAGAAAAATCAGCCATGTGATTTAATTCCCCATTTTTAGCTCCAACTTCTTGTTTGTTGAAGACTTAGTCTTCCTAAGCTTCACCACTTGTACCGTCTAGCATTATGAACCTTGTACTCCTTATCCTCAGCTCCTCTTGTATAGATAACATCCTAACCATGTTTACTTGGTCTTCATAGTTACACATAAATGTGTAACTTTCTTGTTTTCCATTCGAAAATCACACCTAAAGCCATTCCCATGACCTGTTCAACCAAGGACTGAACAAACTAACAACTGATATATAATTAATAATTATCACTTTGTAATTTATGAAAAATATGTGGTAACTATTCATAATTTGAATTGCCAACACGGTGGCAACACATGAGGTAACACCAGTGGCAAAACTGGTGTAGCAACACATGAGGCAACACCGGTGGCAACACATGGTGTAACACTTACAGGAAGCAATGGTGGATTATAGTTGGAGTTGTAACCTCGTCCACTACCTCTTTCATTTTTGCCACCCTTGGAAGAATTTTTTCCACGACCTTTAAAAGAATTTTGTCCACGATCTGGGTGAAAATTAAGTGGGTTAGGGAAATTTTGGCGATTGGTTGAACGAATGTTGGTCTCAGGTTTGGGAGAAGGAGATGGTGTTGTGTTGGTTTTGGTAGTTTTGTTGGCAGCAAGGGCAAGGGTGGAGGTGGTTGAGAATTTCTTGAGGAGGGTTTCTTCTTGTTGAAGAAGACCAGAAAATTCTTGTACAGTTTTGGTGGGACGAGTGTTTAAAGAGGTGATGAACTCTTTGTACTCGTCACTAAGACCATCTAGCACATGATCGATAAAATCAACATAAAAAATAGGAGAGTTTACTGTGGCTAAGGCAGCGACAATTGACTTGGCTTCGAGAAGGTAATCGCTTATTGATTGTTCAGGTTTATGCTCGAGTGAATTGAGTGTTGGGAAATTAGTGGTACCCCGTTGCAATCTAGACAAAGAACAAAATACCCACAAGCACAATAATGGAAGAATCACACACACAAGAACACGAGAAATTGTTTACCCGGTTCATTCAACACATGAACTACGTCCGGGGGCAATTGTCAAGCCAATATTGTATTAGACACCTTCTAATATGTTGCTACTACATGTTCTAGGTCGTATCTATGCTTATATAGCAATACAAGGAAACCCTAAATCAAATTAAGAAGAGTTTGAATCAAAATAGGAAACAAAATCAGCTGCAGAATTTTTCTCCCCGACACGTGGGCGGTCGCCCATGAAGAAATTTCCCACGAGCTATACCTTGTGTCCATGTGGGAGGTCGCCCACCACCACCATGGGCGGTCGCCCAGTGCAACAAAAACTCCTCCACGATTTTTCCTCCTTGATCACACCAAATCCTCCGACTTAGACTCCTTTTTCCTCATAGTTTAGGACTCCAATCCCAACAATCTCCCACCGGAGACTAAACTAAATAAGCATAGAGACACCCATCAACTCCCACCATGGAGTAATGACCTTTGAACACATTTCCCCCATATTGGCTTGACATTACCGAACCTCCTGCTCAAGTACTAAGGCGAGTTGAAACCAAGCGACGTTTCAACCTCTCCGTGTTAGATAGTTCTTGCCTCCCCAAATCAGCTTCTACCTTGATTTCTCCCCGCAAGTCTAACTTCGCCTTCTCCCTCCAGACCCACCTTCCTCGCAATGCTTCCCCTTGAAACTTGGACGTACCTTGTTTCTTGCATCGTCTTCTTTTGGTCTGAATACGCTCTCTGTTAGGGCACTTGGACTTCCACACCGTGTTGATCAACTTTGTGTCCTTCTCCCCCTAACATACCATTTCTTGATGTCTCTCCTTTCTACACCAATAGGCCGGTTCTTTAGCCTCTTGCTCCCACCGGAACGAATATCGACATTGTAGGTAGAGTACAACATCTTCCCCTTAACCCCATGAGCTATCACCTTAGCCCCTTTTGTGACTTCCCAAGACCCACCAATGAAGGTCACACCATACCCTTCACTGTCAAGTTGTCCCACAGAAATCACTCTTCTCCTCAAATCCGGAACATGCATCACATTGTGTAGTTGTAAAACAGCCCTGTTAGGTGTCTTCATCATCACATCCCCCTTACCTTTGATCTTCAATGGTTGACCATCACCAAGATAGATAACCCCAAAATCTCCAGTTTTATACCGCTCCATTGATTTTGCATCCCCACTAGCATGACAATAGGCTCCAGAATCCAACACCCAATCTTCACCCGACTGCTCCTCTCCTAGGATTAATACATCTCCCCCATCATCCACCACGTGTGCACCACCATCTTTACCCGGACAGTCATAACTGATATGACCCAATTCGCCACAATTGTAGCACTTGACCTTTTTCCCCTTTTTCGGTCCTCCTTTTCCCCTATTTCTCTCCACCCTAAGTGCATCCCCATCTACGGAATATTCTCCCTTTTTCTCTTTCCTTCTCAACTCTTCTTGAAGGATGAGATCTCTAACCTCCGTATACACCAATGCTATTTTCGACGTACTGATCGTTGTGACAGTTACCTCCCAACTATCAGGCAATGATTTCAGTAGAAAACATGCTAGCACTTCATCGGATAAAGTAATATCAACACTTTTCAATTGGTCCACCATACCTTTGAAACTGCCGATATGACTTGCTGCTGTCTGCCCCTCTGACATCTTCGCATTCGCAAACCTCTTTATCAAATGCACCTTATTGATATTAGACGGCTTCTCATACATGTCTGACAGCGTTTGTAGCAACTCCACCGTTGTCTTGGCCTCCATAGCGTTCCGTGCAACGTCGTCGGTTAGAGCGCACCTCACCGCTCCTAACGCCTTCCGATCTAACGTCTCCCAATCCCCTTGTGACATGTCTTCGGGTTTCTCCTTTAAGGGTTTATGAAGATCATTACAATAAAGGTAATCTTCAACCCTCGTCATCCAGAACGTGAAATTCACACCGTTGAATTTCTCGATTGAGTTCTTCATCTGATTGCTTCACCAAGCCCCCAAGAACGTGATTCAAAAAATCAACTATGAAACTTTGAATCCTCCGAACCAATGCTCTGATACCAGTTGTTGGGAAATTAGTGGTACCCCGTTGCAATCTAGACAAAGAACAAAATACCCACAAGCACAATAATGGAAGAATCACACACACAAGAACACAAGAAATTATTTATCCGGTTCATTCAACACATGAACTATGTCCGGGGGCAATTGCCAAGCCAATATTGTATTAGACACCTTCTAATATGTTGCTACTACATGTTCTAGGTTGTATCTATGCTTATATAGCAATGCAAGGAAACCCTAAATCAAATTAAGAAGAGTTTGAATCAAAATAGGAAACAAAATCAGCTGCAGAATTTTTCTCCCCGACACGTGGGCGGTCGCCCACCAGCCCATGGGCGGTCGCCCACCACCACCATGGGCGGTCGCCCAGTGCAACAGAAACTCCTCCACGATTTTTCCTCCTTGATCACACCAACTCCTCCGACTTAGACTCCTTTTTCCTCATAGTTTAGGACTCCAATCCCAACATTGAGGCGGTTTCTTAGAGTGAATATGAGTTCGCGAGGACGAAGAGAAATATTGTTGCAGCAAATCCCAAGATTCTGGTGTTGTTTCACAAGAAATGAGGCGGGTCTGTACGGTTTCGTTTGAAGTGGCTCGAATCCAAGAAAGAACAAGTGGGTGGCATTTGATCAGTAGACGAATTTTGGGTTGGAAGTCTTGTAGCAAGGACGGGGAGGGGAGGGGAAACGTAAGAGGTTCGGAGATGACACTGACAAGGTTATGAGTGTCGAGAATGGATACGAATTGAGAAGGTAAACGACAAATTGGGGTTAACGTACAATGAGATTTTTTACAATTAATGGAACATACTACGATTTGACATCTTAATAGAACGTACTTTACAATCTCATTTCATATAATGGAAGATATCCTAATGACGTTAAAAAGATAACATAAATGTCAACAAATAAGAAAAAAACTAACACCCGTTAAATATATTAAACATTCATTAGCCTTTTAAATGATTTTGGATTTCACCCGTTAAATATATTTAACCTCTCTCTTTTAAATGAATTTGCAGCAATTCCTACCTGAATCGGATTTTCTCCCCTGAAAGTATGGGTTTGCTGAACAACAATGGAGCGACGACAGGAGTAGATGAAATTTTGGCCGAAAACTACTTAATCTTGCTTGGAATTAATGGGGTTTGGTCGGAGCTAGTGAGAATGGCGAAGGTGGATGACGGTGCTACAAGGGGTTGGAACCCGACGAAGTCTTGGCTTCTCAGGCCAAGATCGACGCATCACGGACAAGGAGAAAGTGAGGGTAGGGGTTGGAATCCGGCGAAATCTTGATGGAAATAGATTATCTTAATAGATCTAGGGATCTAAAAAAGTTGAGATGGAGATGATGTGAAGAACGGCAGTTGATGAAGCGAAGTCACTGAAATCGGGGAGCGTCCGCTCCCAAGAAGGGGGAGCGTCCGCTCCCAAATGACCAAATCTGCGTCTAAGTTTCTGGAATTAGGGAGCGTCCGCTCCCAGTGCCGCCTGTTAGTAACCAAATTTTAAATAAACTTTCTTTTAGGCTTAGAATTTTATTTTGAGTATGCCTCTTTTCCCTTCTCCATTGTAACCTATATATTCAGAAGTTGATCACTAAGAAAGCAAGTTTTGAAAAAATCCTAAATTATTTTCCTACAGATGATGATAGTGAGAATTTGGGGGTTGTGCTGTTGGAGAGGAAGAAGATGGAGATTGAGATGAGGTAGAGGTAGAGGTAGAGGTAGAGGAGAGGGATGGAGAAGAAGAAAATTAAACTAATGGAATTTTTGAGGAAGATGGAGTTGGCCAGAAAAAATGGAGGTGGGTGGCCGGAAGTTATGGGGGGATGGAATAAAAGAGTTGACTGATTGTTTGTTGGATTTTTTTTTTGTTTGAATTTTGGGTTTGTAATGTTAATTTTTTAACAATTGTTATTTTATTTAACAAGTTGGTTCATTTTGTTAATAAAAATTAACTTGTCCAACTATGTTACCTTATTTGTAACGAGACTCAAAAGTACGTTACATTATGTTGTCAATTTTTAGTATGTTCCATTAATTGTAATTGATGGTGTAGTATATTACATGTTCTTGTAATTATTCCGAATTGAGAACGCCACGCCATAAGAGATAGTTATGATCATTGATAATGGTATTCAACATAAGAGACTGAGGGTTGAAGTCAGTGGCGGAGCTAGAAATTAAGTGAAGGGGGGGCAAGAAATTTTGGAGTGAAGAAATGATGTATGGGGGTTCGGGGGCAGCGCCCCCGAAAAAAAAAATTGGTGTATTTTTTCATACCGAATACAATTTTAGACATAGTAAATTATCTGCTTTAATGGTGCCAATAATTCATTTATTGATATCTTATACAATTCGACACACATATAACATAATTTCACATATCAAAAAGTTCAACAAGTATATTTATTTAACGTCTACAAATCACATCTATTAATCTATTAAAAGAAAAATTATAAATATAGAACATTTTTTTTCAAAATATACTTCCTCCGTCCCACTAAAAGTTAAATTCTTTATCAAATGTCTCATTAAAAATTACACTTTTCTACCAATTATCTCTCTCATACCTCACTCTTTATACTCACAACCAAATTACATTTAATCTTTTTGTTTAAAATAAAAATAAAATTGTTAATGAGACGGAGGAAGTACACCTACATTTAATCTTTGTGTTTAAAATAAAAATATAATTTTAATGAGACGGAGAAAATATAGTCACAATACATATAATTTTTTTTTAAAAGAAAATTGAATTACATAAGTACCATAAAAAAAAAAAAAACACAAAAAAAAATTGTCAAGGAGGGGCAGTGGCCCCCCCTTGCCCCTTCATACCTCCGCCCATGGTTGAAGTCCACGGGAAGAGGAGGATAAGCTCTTAGGAGTAGAAGGAGAATTTTGCTCAGTTGTCAAAGAACCCATGTCTTTCAGCAGCGTTCAGAGAGCAAAAAGGGAGTAGATGACATATTGAAGAGGCCCTATCCTTGGAGTCAAATATTGCATTAATTATGTACATAATATATAGGAAACAATATTCCTATACAAGTCTATACAAATTGTTACAAGTATGGAAAAGAACAGTCCTGATCTGTAGAGAATATCCTAGTTATATACAGAAGATATGAACGACATACACATATACACAAAGTTATATCATCAGCAATAATTACTTGAAGAGCCAATATAGGCTTTTCTTGAATAAAAAAATCTGAGAGAATTAATGACCATATCACCAAGGGTTAGCTCAAGCGTAACTCTCTGAGGCCATCATAAGTAGATAGAAAGGATAGTAGGATATGTAACGTGCAATTCGGAAATCAGAGGTGTAAGGTAAGAAGAGAGGGACGCAAAGTGCTAGAAGACTAGCAATGGAGAGAATACCAATTGTCAGGACAAGAATTCCAAGCCAAACAAGCTTGCTAAGAAGAAGATGTACACCAAACATGAATGCAACAGTTGTCATGGTAAGAGAAAACCCTAGGCACATCTGAGCCAGTCTAAGAGCATTGAGCAACAAATTGAGGTCTCCCAGTTGGGCCCACATAAGAATAACAACCACCGTAATGGAGCTGCAAAACGCTAGAAAGTCGCATAACATGAAGGTGATCAAATTTATGTTGTGTAGCATAATTTTCATGCCTTGGTTTGCATTAGAGGTGTTGCTTCCACCAGGCATGGCAAAGCCGGCAGCAAAAGTAATTGTGGCTACGAGTGCAGCCACCAACAAGAGTGTATTAACCCTATCCTTGCAATAATCCACACTATAGGGTTCATAACTTGCGGCCTTCAATCTATTTATAGTAGCCATATCTTGGACCTGGGCTCTTGCTGCTCCAGCTGACATCAATGCCATCCATGTTAACCGCTAAAACAAAGATAAGACATAAGTGAAATGGTATTTTCTTAAGTAGTCTGTAATTAATATATATACACACACACACACACACATGCTTATTATGTACAAAAGTAAATAAGCAGCATAGAGGATGACGGGTTAGGATGATATATAATGTTGGGCCATTCTTATGCTTTAATATGTGTTGACTACTTAATATGGCATAAAGCTCATTGGTTTCGTTTGCAAAAAAGAGTGCGCTTTAGCTGAATCGACATCTGATATTTCTTTTATATGAAAGGTCGGGGGTTCAAATCCCACCAAATGCACTTTCAAGTGTCAATCTTGTAAAAGATTAAGTCAATTATTAACATCGCATTTATGAAAGAAGAAGTTACTAAGTGATCATCTAAAAGCTGAATCTAACTATGATTGGTAAAAAGTCCAACAACATATATCAAGCTTAAATATTTAATACATATTCCAAAGAAGAATTTTTATGGACCAAATCATATTTATTAATTTGGTTTATTTTTATTTATGTGTATGAACTATGAAGCATAAGTTTTTAGTTATAATTTATACCTGCCGAAATGGTGCCATAAGTTCCATTGATGTCTCAGCAACCTCAAGGGCTGTTAGACCAGCATTGTTCGCGATCTTTACATTCACTCTCTTATCCCACGTCAAAGAGCTTACAACCTTTGGATGCCATTTTCCGGTTGCCAAATGCAAACATGTGTTACCTTCTTTATCCCTTTCATTCAGAAGCAGCGCGGAATCTGGACTTTTAAGTATGCTTCTAACAGCAACATCTTTTCCGTTTTCAGCAGCAACATGAAGAATGTTCTTACGACTATTGTCCAGAAACTCTCTTGCATCAGGATAAAGTTGAAGAAAATGTCGAATTATATCAACATGGCCATTTTTAGTGGCAAGATGTATTGGACAGAAGCCATCATTATCTTTCTCAAAGACATCCATCTCAAATTCTTTCATTAGGTACTTCACTCCATCCAGAAAACCTATTGATGATGCACAATGAAGCGAGCTCTGTTGCCTTTCATCTTTGAGGTAGACTAATGCGCGGTTCATATTGCCAAGTTCTTGTAACAAAGCTGCCAAATAAAATAATCAAGATTATAATTTTTTTTTAAAGAGCTGAATCATAAGCCCTGCCTTGATCCCTAAATTATAGACTTTTTAAGGTTCCCTCATCCAAAAGCATAATAACTTGATTTAGATTCTACAAAAATAGAATCTAAAACTGAATGCATTTTCCCTTAATTCCATAGGAGCAACTATATGTTAAGCATGATAATCCTCCAGCAAGAAAGACTCCAACCCCTACAAATAATCCTCCAAGGAATCCTCCTGTTACATGATTTTCAGCACATACCTTTTGTACATACTTCAGTTACCAAGTTTTGAATATTTTGTATTTACATTCAAATCATTTTGTATAGCCTAGAATATATTGTAAATCCCATAAATCCCTCTCAGAAATTTGTATAAATACTTTACAATATCAATAGAAATATTTATCTTTTGCCAATTCTTTCATGGTATCAGAGCAATACTGATCTAAACCCAACCCATTTCCTCACCATTTTAGGCACATCACCATGGCTAAAACCAGCAACAACACCTCTGCTCTTCCAACTCCTTCTCAATCACCATCCCAAATCCTCCTTCTCACGCCACCATATCCACCTAATCCCACCTCCGCTGCTTCTTACTCCAAAACCTTCAAGGGAAAATGTCAATACTGCCGCTTCGTCGGTCATGTTATATCTGAATGTCGTCAATTCAGCCGAGACTATCCTAATGTCAACTTTCCACCTCCACCTTCCTTCAACCGCAACTCTCACCCTAAACCACCCACCTACTGCCATCACCACCCTCACTTCCGCAAGCAATCACCAAAAACCCAATCCTCGGTTCAAACCCCTCCACAGCCGAATCCCTCCTCCCCCTTCACCCACCTCGGCAAACCCTTCCGACCGGAATCCACTCTAATACTACCCCACCACAAGTCCACACTGCTACTGTCCCCATCCAAACTCCCCCACCCTCTTGGCTTATGGACAGTGGTGCCACCAATCACATCACCAATAACCTCTCCAACCTCTCTCTTCACCACCCCTATGTTGGTAGTGATAATGTTATCATTGGAGATGGTTCCACCCTTCCTATTGCAAACATAGGTTCTTTCTCTATCTCTCTCTTTCCCTCGTCCATTGTCTTCAAAAACGTCTTACATGTCCCTCGTATCTCTCGAAATATTCTTTCTATTTCTCAATTCTGTAAGGATAATAATGCAACTGTTGAATTCTCACAATCTTCCTTCCTTATCAAGGCCAATCATTCCAACCGGATCCTCCTTAACGGCAAGCTTGAAAATGGTGTCTACATCCTGGACTCCACCTCTCCTCAAGCTCATGTCGCCACTACCTCATCTCTTCAATCATGGCATCACAAACTAGGACACCCCGCTCCTCCAATTATTTCCCTCTTAAATAAAATGCTTTCCTTATCAATTCCTTCGCTTTCTTTCTCTCATTGTAATTCTTGCAAAATCAACAAAAGTCATAAACTCCCATTTGATATATCTACTCTTGAATCTCATGCACCTCTTGATATTATCTTTTCTGATGTGTGGACATCCCCCATTCACTCTTATGACCATTACAAGTACTATGTTATATTCGTGGACCACTATACAAAATACACTTGGCTATATCCGCTAAAACATAAATCTGACACCTTTGCCACCTTTAATCGCTTCAAACTACTCGTTGAGAAATACTTTTCCCGTCCCATTCGTCAATTCTTTTTTGACAATGGTGGCGAATACCTTAAACTTACACCATCTCTCCTCCAAGATGGAATCTCCCACCTCACCTCCCCTCCTCATACACCCGAACATAATGGCTTTGCTGAACGCCGTCATCGACATATTGTTGAAACCGGCCTTACACTTCTCTCTCAATCTCAACTTCCTCTCACATTCTGGTCACATGCTCTAACTACTGCCACATATCTTATCAACCGAATGCCCACAACCACCCTCAATAATGAGTCTCCGTACTTCCGTCTCTTCCAAACACAACCCAACTATCACAAACTTCGGTCTTTTGGGTGCCTCTGTTACCCTTGGTTACGTCCTTACTCCATTCACAAATTAGCACCTAAATCTACCCCATGCATTTTTGTCGGCTACTCCCCATCTCAAAGTGCCTACCACTGTCTAGACCCTACAAACAATCGTCTATACACCTCTCGACATGTCACATTTGTCGAAACCGTATTTCCTTATACATCCCTCACCAACACCACCCCTTCATCCCCTCATATATCTCCCTCCCAATGGTGTACTTTCTCCCTTCCTATTGTTCCCACATCCACCTCTACTATTACCCCTCCCTCGCCCAACACTGATCCACCCTCTCCCACACCACCTTCCACCTCTACTCACTTGGGCGACCGCCCATCCCAGCGAGCGACCGCCCACCCACATACACTCCACTGAATCCTCTGCTCCTCGGGCGACCGCCCACCCACTAACACACCCCACCTCGAACCTATCGCCCACTGGGCGACCGCCCAACCCAGCGAGCGACCGCCCATCACACTAGAACCCGAAATTCCTACTTCCTCCCCGAACCACCCGCCGCCACTATACCCCCGCTCTATTATAACTCGCCTCACCAACAATATTGTTAAACCAAACCCCAAATATGCCCACCTTGCCTCTTTATCCTCGCCACATCCCTTCCTACCACTACTAAACAAGCTCTCTCCACCCCTCATCGGGCATGATGCTATGCTTGATGAGTACAATGCCCTTATTCGAAATAACACTGGACCTCTTGTACCCTCACATGAAGCTCCTAATATTGTTGGTTGCAAATGGGTTTATCGCATCAAATACAATCCGACAATACTATCCAAAAATACAAAGCCCGCTTGGTTGCTAAAGGTTTCCATCAACGCCCGGTCTTGACTACTCCGATACATTCACCCGTTGTCAAACCAAGCCACTAGACGCCTCATTCTCTCCTTGCGATAACTCAAAGTTGGTCTCTTCGCCAACTCGACGTTAATAATGCCTTTCTCCAAGGTCATCTCATCAAAATGGGTCCTATATGTCCCAAACCCCGGTTTTGAAAACACTACCCAACCCTCTCATGTCTCTGCTGCCTATCCAAAGCCATATATGGTCTTAAACAAGCTCCTCGTGCTTGGTACACCGCCCTTAAATCATTTCTTCTCTCATTTGGCTTCACAACATCTCTATCTGATCCATCCTTATTTCTTTACAACCACAACTCGCATCATCTTATTCTTCTTGTCTATGTTGATGACATAATCGTCACTGGCCCTTCGTCTCTTTTCTCCAATCATTCATCGACAAACTTAGCCACTCGTTTCTCTATTAAAGACCTTGGTCCTCTCTCTTTCTTTCTCGGTATTGAGGTCACACCCAATCCTTCTGGTCTTCTCCTCACCCAATCCAAGTATATCACTGACATACTCTCACGTCACAACATGTTATACTCAAAACCCTCTTCCACACCTATGGCCACCTACCCACCTCTTTCCTCCACCCCCCGGACACCCATCTGTAATCCTTCGGAATACCGCGCTCTTATTGCGGCCTCCAATACTTGTCTCTCACTCGCCCGACATAGCCTTCACTGTCAATAACTAGCACAATATCTTCATCACCCACAAGAATCCCACTGGACTACTCTTAAACGTCTCCTCCGCTACCTCCATGGAACCATTCATATGGGACTCCAACTCTTCAAGAACTCTCCGTCATCTCTTCGTGCCTTTTGCGACGCCGATCGGGCCGGTGATAAAGATGACTTCGTCTCTACCACCGGTTTCCTAGTCTATCTTGGTCGCAACCCACTTGCTTGGTCTTCCAAGAAACAACGAGCTATTGCTCGCTCCTCATGAAACGTATGCATTCCGTGCCATCGGGCTACCACCGCCGAAGTAATTTGGGTCACAAATCTTTTATCTCGAACTCGGCATCTCTTCCTCCTCACCACCAAATCATCTATTGTGATAATCTCGGGGCCACCACCTACTCGGTCAACCCAGCTTTTCACTTTCACAGGATGAAGCACCTTGCTCTAGCGTTTCACTTTGTGCGAGAACAAAGTTCAACTTGGTACTCTAAGGGTTCAACATATCTCCTAAGATCGATCAACTAGCAGACGCTCTTACAAAACCTCTGCCTCGTACGCGGTTCACATCATTGATCTCCAAGATCGGACTTACTCTTGGAACGTCCGTCTTGCGGGAGCATGTTAAGCATAATAATCCTCCAGCAAGAAAGACTCCAACCCCTACAAATAATCCTCCAAGGAATCCTCCTGTTACATGATTTTCAGCACATACCTTTTGTACATACTTCAGTTACCAAGTTTTGAATATTTTGTATTTACATTCAAATAATTTTGTATAGCCTAGAATATATTGTAAATCCCATAAATCCCTCTCAGAAATTTGTATAAATACTTTACAATATCAATAGAAATATTTATCTTTTGCCAATTCTTTCACTATATACTATATGATACTCAATTCCATCTCGTTCTATAGGAGCAGCTATATACTATATGATACTCAATTCCATCTCGTTGACCTTTATGATCAAGTTAACCAAAGAGAAATAATTATATATGTAAATGCGTGTTTCTTGAACCTGAAGAAACGTATTTCATCATACTATATAGAGTGCGTCTGCTGAGAAACGCGTTTCTCCATAAGTTATGGAGAAACGGGTTTCTGGATATCCAGAAGCTTTAGGATTGATATCCAGAATCTTTGGGATGGATATCCAGAAAAAATATTTGAGACCAAATCCAAGGCCAAGACCAAATTTCTGATCTGGATATCACTTTCACAAGGTTACGGATATCCGTAACATTGAATATGGATATCCGTAAGCCTTAAAACTTATATCCGTAGTTAATTTTAAACTTCTGGATATCACTTACATATGGTTCTGGATATCCTTTCAAAGAGTTCTGGATATCCAGAAGCTTTATAATTGATATCCAGAAGCTTTATAATTGATATCCAGAAGCATTTTAATTGATATTCAGAATCCAAAACCTTTGTAATTTATATCCAGAAGCATTATATTTGATAGCCAGAAACATTATATTTGATAGCCAGAAACAACAAAAGTCACGGAAACAACAAAAAAAGACACGGAACACACAATAAACAATGCCAATCGCACGAAGAAGCACTCACAAAAATGGCGAACTCAATTCAACTTGCCGGCGCTTCACTCATCTTCCTTCGCCATAGCCAAACCTTCTTCAAACCCTTCAAGCTCAGTGTCAAAACCTTCAACATCAAACCCCCAAATTCACATCCTTATTCCACCACCGCAACTACCACCGCCCAATTCATCATCTGAACAAAACCCAGATTCAGAGTTGGGTTTCAATGACAGAGGTCGCCGGTTGATTTGGCCGGAGGGAGAGAGCTTGGTGATGGGTTTTGGCCGGTGAGATGGGTTTGCGTCTAGAGAGAGAGGGAGGTGCGTCTAGACTAGAGAGAGAGGGAGGTGAGCCCGTCTGTGTTTGTGTCTTTGTTTTTGTTGTGTGTGTAAATAAACCCGTTTCTCCGTAAATGATGGAGAAACGCGTTTCTCCCTAGATTTTGTGTACTATATATTCCCACTTCCCACTCGAAAAGCCACAAAATTTCATTTTGGATGTCTCATTTAAAAAGTCACACCGTCAAAATGAATTTTTTTAAATACTTCTTTATTCATGGGATCACTTGACATACTAACGATAACTATCCAGTTACTATTCCCTACCTCACATTCTCTCTTATGCCTCACTTTTTATACTAACAACACTTACTCTACTATACACTCTCCTTAATTCTCGTGCAAAACTCATTTTGTGTATTTTCGAATGAGACAGAGAGAATGTATATATATACTCCCTCCGTCCCACGTGAATGCAAACTTATTTCCATTTTGATCCGTCCCACGTGAATGCAAACTGTCCAAAATGGAAATAAATTTATTATTTTATATTCACCCTATCCCACCCACTCATTCTCTCTCTTCATTTTTCACCATACAATTTATTCAACCAACCTACTATTAACTCCACTCATTCTCTCTCTTCATTTTCTACCACACATTTTCATTATCTTAATAATATTTCTTAATTATTGTCTTAGAAAAAATGGTTCACAATGACGTGGGACGGAGGAGTATATATATATATATATATATTCCCTTAGTTTGATATTTTAGTTGATGACCATGACCCAGATGTAACATCAAAACGTTGAGTAAATAAGACATACATGTTTCTTGTTGTTTTAACTTTGAGGAAAGAATAACTACAATATATATATATATATATATATATATATATATATATATATATATATATATATATATATATATATATATATATATATATATACTCCCTCCGTCCCACTCGAATTTGACAAAGATTACTTTACTGAGATTAAGAAATAACAATAAGATAATAAAAATGTGTGGTAGAAAATTAAGAGAGAGAATGAGTGGAGTTAATAGTGGTTGGTTGAATAAATTGTATGGTGAAGAATGAGTGGAGTTAATGAGTGAGTGGGGTATGCCCATTTTTTTATTATTATAAACTTTCCTTTTTGGGTTGTCCAAATTCGGATGGGACGCCCAAAAAGGAAATTTGTCCAAATTCGGGTGGGACGGAGGGAGTATATGTTAGTCAATTAGGAAGTAATTTAATGGTTATAACAGAAAACTCTAAGTAGAATAATTCAATTTAGCTAACCAAACAATAAATAATTAATAAGAAACATGAAGCGTTTGAAGGTACCTATGTTCTTCCGAGCGATGGCAGCATGAATCAAAGACTTTCCACACGCAATTTGCTCAAGAAAAACATTTGGATGCGGCCGAGATAATCCAAACTGCAACATAATCTTCACATTCTTTATATTGCCTGCTTCCACCGCAAGATATAAAGGCGACTTTCCTTCATTATTATTAACATAAAACCCAAACGAACATTCTCTTGAGCTGGATATTTCAAGAAAATAATCCACCACTTCTTCACGTCCATGGATAATAGCTTCATGCAAAGGATTGTTCCCATCTTCATTCACAAGTGAATTCGAAACCCCATAACTCTCTAAATCATCCTTTGCGAAGCTAACGAGAACTTTTACGACTTTAAGATGTCCCTCCCTGGCTGCAATGTGGAGGGCAGTATCGTTTTTATAGTTTACTTGATTGAGGAAATCAGGGCATTGTTTGAGGAGATATTCGACGAGACTTGGGTTGTTGAAGCTGGCTGCTATGTGGATTAAAGTGTTTTTCAAAGGGGTGGATAGGTTTGAGATTGTGGATAGGGGTATGGAGAGTTTTCGGATGACTGAAATGAAATTATTAACTTTGCCTTCCTTTGCAGCTTTGTGGATTTGAACGTTCATAATGTTGTGGAGATTATCCTTTGGGGAATCGGAGATGGTTAGACTTATCGGCTCTTTAATACCTAAGTCGGAATGATGGGAAGAACCCATGAGAGAGAGAGAGAGAGTGGGAGAGAGAAAGATGTTGTGTGTGTGTGTGTTGAAGGAGATAGATCGATTGTGTATGTGTAGCGGAGAGAGAGAGGGAGAGAGATGTTGTGTGTGTGTGTGTGGAATTAGAGGGCAAGATATGGGAAGACAGAAGGGAGATGGAAATGCGTATTCATGACTGCGTGTTTGTTTGGTTTTACTCGTATGCACAAGAAAGACAAATTTGCTCCACTATTTCCTTTGCAATTTCACTTCTATTTACGTGGCTACTGCAATCTAGTCGTAAGATACTGTATTTCGCGTATGTTACGTGATGCAGGTGATACAGTGCAAATTGCCGTGAAGCTTCAAATTCAAAGGCTACGGGGATTGTTTTGTGATTTTATATACTCCCTCCATCCATGTCGAAGTGTCCCAAAATGGCTCATGCATGAAAATTAAGGAAAGTGATGTAGGAAAAAGAAAAAGTGTATAGTGAAATAAATGTTGTAAAGTATGAAAAGTGATCTAGGAAAGAGAAAGTGGGGTTGAAAATAGTTAGTGAATTTTTATTGTGAGTATGACAAGTGGATTCCACAAATAAAAAAGTAATAAAAAACTTTCTTTTTTTGGGTTAGGACATTTTAAACGGAACACCCAAAAAGGAAAGTTGGGATACTTCGGCCGGGACGGAGGGAGTATTTAGTATCGTCTCGTAATATAATCGTTATTATTTATTTAATTATTTTTAGACAAGGGATATTTTAGTTTATATATGGTTTTAAATAAGTCATTAGGGTTGTAGGGTTTGGTAGGGTTCTAGAATGTTCTTAGAATTAGTATTTAAACATTGTTAGGGTTTTGTTTTTAGGTAGACTTGTTGATTATTGAATAAAGAAAATAAAGGAAAAGTTGAGGCTTTCTTTATCTAGGGTTTGTAACTCATTGTTTCTGGTCCTTTCCATTCGATATCAATCTCAAGGCTTCATTCGACATCATTTGGTATCAGTCCTGGACGAGGTTATCGATATTGATGGCCGAACGAGGACGCAGTGTTCGTGGCGAAAAAGATGTTCGTGGAAGGAACCGTGGAGCGGATTCCAGTCACATCATCGCAAATGTGACATACTTGATATTGAGCTAGACGAAGTGCGAAAGCAGATTCAACAACTCCAAAATTTTTAGGCACGTGTGGAGCATCCACCAATGGGCTCAGATTCAGATTTATCATCCGAGGACATGGAATTTCATGAAGGGGTCACTCCCGTCAACCAGGGTCACGAAATTGGGTCCAGGAATGCGGCAGATCCTTCAAGGGATATCGAGGCAGAAATCGAGAATCCGGAGATTGAAGGTATGGCATATCCAGATGTATTTCGCGTATCATTATCTATCGTTACTGTTGAAAGGGTTTTTGATGATCCATCATCACCCTTTGTTTTATTAGACAATTTTGATCAGTTTGTTGATTGGTCAAAACCTCCGATTTTTTACATGTGTGACTGTGATAATTGTCAATTGAAAAGGTCATACTCGATTGAGCGAAAAATACCTTGTTCAAAATTTCCGTTAGATGAATTGTCGAAGAAATTTGGGTTCGTTAAGTGTTTTTACCCGTATGAAGATCATTTTGATTGGTTGTTCTCCGGTCAGATTTGTCATCATACTGTCAAGAAATTGTTATTTGAAGATTGTGTTACATATTTTTGGGCGGATTGAATGGATTTAGTGAAAAGCAATCGTAAGTATACAGTGCGTCGACGGTTGAAGGATAAATTTCGAGACGTATTTCCAAAAGCAACAATCCAAATTCAAGGCCGAATTTTTTTTAAGAAGGGAAGAATGATGCAGGGTGATACTGATGGAGAGGCGAGGAAGCCAGGCGTCCGCCTTTCAAATTGCCGTGAAGCTTCAAAAGGCTACAGTGCAAATTGTCGTGAAGCTTCAAAGGCTACAGGGATTGTTTTGTGATTTTATATACTCCCTCCGTCCCAATAAGTGCTTCACCCTTTTGGGTGGGCACGCAAATTATGGAAATGGGAGGGAAAAAATGTTGTGAGTGTAATTTGAAAATAGGAGAGAGAATTAGTGGAGGGAATAGTAAATTATAATGGTGTTGTGAGTATTAAAATAATGTAAGAGAGAGAATGAGTGGAGAAAATAGTAAAGATTCTTTGCCAAAAAAGGAAAGGTGAAGCTTCTAACGGGATGCCCTTTTGGGTAATTAGTGAAGCTTTTATTGGGACGGAAGGAGTATTTAGTATAGTCTCGTAATATTATTGTTATTATTTATTTTATTATTTTTAGACAAAGGGTATTTTAGTCTATAGGATTTTAAATAAGTCATTTGGGTTGCAGATTTTGGTAGGGTTCTAGAATATTTTTAGAATTAGTATTTAAACATTGTTAGGATTTTGATTTTAGGTAGACTTGAGATTGATACCGAACGGAAAGGACCAGAAATAATGTGTTACAAACCTTAGATAAAGAAAGCCTCAGCATTTCCTTTATTTTCTTTATTCAATAATCAACAAGTCTACCTAAAAACAAAACCCTAACAATGTTTAAATACTAATTCTAAAAACATTCTCGAACCCTACCAAATCCTACAACCCTAATGACTTATTTAAAATTCTATAGACTAAAATACCTCTTGTCTAAAAATAATAAAATAAATAATAACGATAATATT
Organism: Adenophora triphylla var. japonica; assembly: GCA_022495995.1. Classification (NCBI taxonomy): domain Eukaryota; kingdom Viridiplantae; phylum Streptophyta; class Magnoliopsida; order Asterales; family Campanulaceae; genus Adenophora; species Adenophora triphylla. The sequence goes on from JAFEMH010006004.1 coordinate 37,062, forward strand.
ACGAGACGATACTAAATATATAAAATCACAAAACAATCCCTGTAGCCTTTGAAGCTTCACGGGCCTCACGGCAATTTGCACCGTAGCCTTTTGAAGCTTCACGACAATTTGAAAGGCGGACGCCTGGCTTCCTCGCCTCTCCATCAGTATCACCCTGCATCATTACGTGTACACGTTTATATCTTTTGTGATATATTTCTCCGGGGCACCTCAAATTGGACTATTTTTTTGATATAACATTTAAGAAAAAAGAAAAATTAGGAGAGATAATGAGTGGGAGTATGTGTTGAGAGTATAAAAAGTAAATAAAAGAAAGAATGAGTGGACAAAAAGTAAGTAAATTGTTGTTATAAATATAATAAGTGATTCGCATTGAATATAAAAGTATAAATTCTTTTCCATTTTGAATATTCTGATTTTAAGTGAATGGAACGAAAATTGCGAAAAGTTCGATTTAAAATGAGACGGATATAGAGCACTCATTAATGAGATTTAGTTAGATTTGGGAGAAGGGAGTGAAATTGTATAAAAATTGAGAAAAAAAAATCAGCCAATGAGATGTGAGTAAAATGTTTAAAATAATTCTCAGCCGTATAACAAGGCAATTGAGGCGGGCGGTCTCCTAGGGCCACCGAAATTTACAAAAAAATTAGGGCCCCAAATTTTTACTTTTTATCTATATATATATATAAAACCCTGATTTAAACACAAAGAGAGTTGTTTCTCCCGCGTTTAAGATGGTTAGTCTAACGTCCTTCAGCCGCGTTTCACCCTTTACGAGTGTCACCCTTTCGAGTCAAACTGCATAATCGATCCGTCCCACAAATATATAAAAAATTATTCCTTTTGGGCGTTCCGCAATAATCTACACTTTCTCAAAATGGAAATGGGACCCACTTCTCTCTATTCACAACACTTTTTAAATTTACTATTCTCTCCACTCATTTTCTCTCCTATTTTACTTTTACACTCACAACACATTACTTTTATCACTTTTTACCTTAATCTCCGTGTCAGACCAAAAAGTTTATACAATTGTGGGACAGAGGGAGTATAGTTTTTTTCCGCCTATTTTATTTTGGAATTTTCTCCCACTCTTCTCCTAATTCGACTTACTCCCATTCTAACAACTTCCAAGCTTAATTTGGTGGACTTTCCTCCCACATGCCAATCTTAATTAGTAAGTTTACTTTTCTTTTTCCAAAAAAAATTAATGAATTATTTGCAATAATTACTTCGACATTATTGCAGCATTTCTTTGAATTACTTGTATTTATCACTAAAACATTGGTTAAAATATTTTTTCAAAATATTTTGCAATTATTACTAAAATTTATTGCCTTATCTCCTTTTTCTTTTGCAACTATTTCAAACAATTTAAATATCAAACCCAATTGTCCAAGTCCCAAACTCACTATTTTTTTAATATAAATCTCCAAAATATGGAGAATGACACTACAACGTTGCCCGTAGAAAAATTTCAGAGCCCCTATCAAATAAATTGACTAGGGCCCCAAATTTCACGAAACCGGCATGATAATCCCAACATGTTAATCCCAACATGTGACTTTAATGTTATAGGAGGGTAATTATAAATTGTAGAGGAGTAACATTTTTAGGGATGCAATAAGGTATAAATTTAGTAAATCTATATTTTTTTTTTCACTACTCACACACACATACATGCACGCACAGAAGCGCGTAGGAGATAAATTCTAGGGAGAGAAAGCCTTCCCTCTAACTTCTGGGGGGATCGAACCCATGATCTCCAGGTTGAAAGCCATGAGCTCAAGCCAACAGGCCAAATCCCCATGTGCAAGTAAATCTATATTATATATATTTAAAGTAGGTGAGAATGCCTATGATAATGACATGCGGATAATTTTTTGTAAACATTTTCATTTATGAAGCCACATCATCATATACTTATTAAATGTGTGACTTTTTATATTATTTGTTATTAACTAATAGTATTAGATAATACTCCCTCCGTTTCGCTACAACCTGCACAGTTACTGTTTGCACGCGAATTAAGGAGAAAGTTAGTGGAGTAAGTGTTGTGAGTATGAAAAGTGAGGTTGGAGAGAGAAAGTGTGGTAGAAAATAGTGAGTTGATTGGTGTTGTGAGTATAAAAATAAAGTAGGAGAGAGAATTAGTTGATGGAATAGTAAAAATTCTTTGTCGTTTTAGAAAGCGTGCAATTTGTAATGGGACGTCCAATGAGGAAAGTGTGCAGTTTGTAGCGGAACGGAGAGAGTATATATTAGTTACTATATTATGCAAGTATAATAGTAAAATATTTATAGTTAGTATAATTATTAACTATAATACTTATAAAATTTTATAATTAGAAAAAAAAACCATCAATTACATAACCTACTTTTTATCCACTTGTTTTATGAATATTATTTTGAACAATTTTTAAACTACTTTACTAGGTGGAGCTAGGATTGAGTGGGGCATTTGAAGTTCTATGACTCACGCACATTACTCACGCAAATAACGCTATTTGTTTTTTTAGTTATCTCTATATTCTAATATACTCTCTCCGTCTCACCTCAAATCGGAATAACATTTTCGGCACTGTGATTAAGGAAAAGTGAGGTAGGAGAAAAGTGTTATGAGTATAAAAATTAAAGTAACAGAGAGAATAAGTGAAAGAAATAGTAATTTGATTGGTGTAAAAAATATAAAAGTAAAGTACGAGAGAGTATTTATATTTATTATACAAAACATTATTGTAAGTCTATATATATAATGAATATAAAGAATATGCAATATTTAATCATTGGGTCATTTGAAATTGGGTTAACAATAAGATGTTATATTTTGTTATATTTAATTTCTTTTTTGTTTGAGTATTATTTTTTAAATATGAAATTTGCCACCTAAAAAAATATATATATTATATAATTCAATACTAATAGCTCAAATTAAATAAGAAATCTAAATACAGTATCTATTTGATCGAGAGTACTTGACACTTTTTTGTATATAGAAAAATATAGTGTAGATAACATTATAGAAAATAAATATTAGTTTATTTCAAACTAAATAGAATAAATAAAAAATATTTTTTACTTTAAAATTATAATTAAATAACTTTAATTTATTAATCGAAATAAAAAATAAAGAGAAAATCTTGTAAAAAAGGCATTTTTTTAAGCTTAACAAAAATGGTGTTTTTAGAACACGTCATCGACTCTTCCGCATCCCACATCGCTCGCGGCGCCCAACTCCCATTCATCCCCAAATTTCAAACGGAGACCTGACTAAACCATGAATGCTAACAGTAGCCAACATTATAGGGTTTACCATTATTGAATCCAGTGTGGAAACCAGCCCTAAATATGGATTGGTCATATGCTTTCTAACAGTCCTCAAGCGATTTTGGCGTAAGTTTGAAGCAAAATAAAAACTCTACAACTGGTATAGTAAAAATAATGGCATTCAGTACTCAATTTAACGAATGGGGTTTACTAATTTCTTGAGATTTTGGGCGACGTCTTCGTGAACGATCACCTTGTCGAGGGTTTTTGGCCTGAACCAGTCAACAAAAGCCCTTTTTGATTGAGTTTTAAGAGTGCCAGCAGTTGTCAAAATAATTGCCAGGGTTATGGTAAAAATGTACCGGTGCACGTTTAAAAAAGTGCCAGTTAAAAGCTCTCTTTATCCAGAAACTCAATGCCAGTGCATGTGTAACAAAGTGTCAGTGCATGTGCAATAAAGTGCTAGTGTTAGTGTAAAAGAGTGACAGTGTGAAGAGTGACAAGCATGTATATAAAAGTGCCAGTGTAAAAAGCGCCAGTGCCAGTTTAACAAAGTGCCAGTGTTAGTGTACTGGCACTTTGTTAAACTGGCACTGACACTTTTTACACTGGCACTTTGTTACACATGCACTGGCACTTTGTTTACACTGGCACTTTGTTAAAATGGTACTGGCACTTTTTTACACTGGCACTTTGTTACACATGCACTGGCACTTTGTCACACTGACATTTTGTTAAACTGGCACTGGCATTGACATAAACGGAAAAAACAAAACACGTTTTTTCTAAGTACCAAAAAAACGCGTTTTTTGTAAGACCAACTCAAAAATAAATGGTAAAATTAAAATGCAATGAGCGCACGGGCTTACCACTTACCTACCACTAGACACTAGTAATAGAAAAGAAGATAAATTTTTAAAAGGGCCAAGGACCCTAGGACCCCTAAGTGAGATCACAAACCCATAAATACCCAATCGAGATCAGAAATTCCTCAGAAACCCGCATATATGCAAAAGACCATGCTGTCCTCGCGCTGCTGCAACATCCCTAACCTCTGTTGGGCCAGCCCGTTTATTTCCAGAAAAATGAAAACATACGTCTACCAACCTCTGTTGGGCCAGCCCGTTTATTTTCAGAAAAATTAAAACAACCTCTGTTGGGCCAGCCCGTTTATTTTCAGAAAAATGAAAATAACAAGGATTGGGATTCGATCCTGGGACCTTCCATTTAAAAATGAGGATCTTCACCACTACACCAACACTTCACTTGTTCTTTGCATTACATCAAATAATATTAGTAAAACTATTTGGACGAAAATAAATTTTTTAAAAAATGAGATTTCACCATCAACTATAAAATTCAAGAAAATTCACAAAGGACCATTCAATGTCTTATAGCATAGGTATATGATTTTTTGAGGTCCTATATCACTTGATATAGGACCATTCAAAGGTATTATAGCTTCGTATATGATGTTGTTAAGTCCTATACCAGTTGCTATATGACCATTCAAAGGTCTTAATGCGTTGGTATAAGATTGTGTGAGGTCCTATACTACTTGCTATAGGACCATCCAATGGTCTTATAGCTATGTATATGATGTTGCCAGGTCATATACCATTTGCTATAGGACCATTCAAAGGTCTTATAGCTGTGTATATTATGTTCCCAGGTCCTATACCATTTGCTATAGGACCATTCAAAGACAATTGCCAATTTCAAGGATATTATCAAAAATTTGAGAAGTGATCAGGTATAAAACACGTTGACGATGTTATGTGATAATTTGTTTAGTGATATCATGTCCTATACCAGTTGCTATAGGACCATTCATAGTGTTGTCATGTCCTATACCAGTTGCTATAGGACCATTCAATGTCTTATAGCATAGATATATGATTTTTTGAGGTCCTATATCACTTGATATAGGACCATTCAAAGGTCTTATAGCTTCGTATATGATGTTGTTAAGTCCTATACCAGTTGCTATAGGACCATTCAAAGGTCTTATAGCATGTGTATATCATGTGTATATAGTGTTGTCATGTCCTATGCCAGTTGCTATAGGACCATTCAATGTCTTATAGCATAGGTATATGATTTTTTGAGGTCCTCTATATCACTTGATATAGAACCATTCAAAGGTCTTATAGCTTCGTATATGATGTTGTTAAGTCCTATACCAGTTGCTATACGACCATTCAAAGGTCTTATAGCATGTGTATATCATGTGTATATAGTGTTGTCATGTCCTATACCAGTTGCTATAGGACCATTCAATGTCTTATAACATAGGTATATGATTTTTTGAGGTCCTATATCACTTGATATAGGACCATTCAAAGGTCTTATAACTTCGTATATGATGTTGTTAAGTCCTATACCAGTTGCTATATGACCATTCAAAGGTCTAAATGCGTTGGTATAAAATTGTGTGAGGTCCTATACTACTTGCTATAGGACCATCCAATGGTCTTATAGCTTTGTATATGATGTTGTCAGGTCATATACCATTTGCTATATGACCATTCAAAGGTCTTATAGCTATGTATATTATGTTCCCATGTCCTATACCATTATCATCCAAAGTTTTTCATTGATTATCTAAGGACATCAGAAGTTTCGAGCTATTATCATCCAAAGTTTTTCATTGATTATCCAAGGCAAGCTCAGATGAACAACTTAGTAAATGCAACAAACAGTAAAAATTCAACCATACTCCATCAATTTTATTGTTGGTAGCTGCATTTCTCCGGAGCTTAATCAGAGAAGACGACCAGATCTGGATCTGAAGGAGGGAGGGGAGGGAGACTATTACCTTTTGGAGGTGGGAGACCGGCGCCGGAGGGTGTGGAAGTCGGAGACGGAGCAGATCTGGTGAGCCGGCGAGAGATGGAGTCGACTGAGCTGCTCCGGTGGGTCGCCGGAATCAGAGTGATTGGAGAGAGAAGAACCATGTGTGTGTGTGTGTGCGTTTTTAGAGTGAGAGAAAAGATTAAAAAAAAATGAGGAGAGAGGAGAGGTTATGATTATATATTGAGGGTATTTTGGGTAATCAGTTGTTATTTTTGATCTGGTTAATGGGGTGGTGGGTTTTCATGAAATTTTGATCTGAATCTCTCTTTTGTATATGAGATTTTAGATTTGACTTGAATTTTTATGGAAAAACATCTGGGCTTAGGGGCTCAAGGAATTAATCCTTTTTAAAATTCTGAGTATTTTTGGAAGAAATTTCCAAGATCCTCCTCCCCTTTGTTTGCACGCCAACCGCCGCTTTTACGCTTTGGAAACTATAAGAAAATAACATCTTCCCAAAAGTCAACAGCAATTTAAAGTAATTATATTCATGACGTAACTACTATTACCTACTAATAGGAAAACAGTAATCCCTCGGATCGACTATATCACTTTCTCCGTATCAAAAAAAATAATTGTTGAATTTTTTTTAAAAAAAATTTTGATTTTAATTAAAGCAATTTTAAAATAATTTTGGATATTTATTTTAGTGTAGAGGATTTGATTTAAAGTAAATTTAAAATATTTTTGAATATATTTTTTAGTACGGAGGAAGTATTCATATTTGAGTTTGAGGAACCTGATTTTAAAAAAAAGTAATTTTAGTATCAAATATATTCCCTCCGTCTCATTTAATTGACCATATTTGACTTTTTATAATCAATACAAATTAACTTTTATCAAATATTAATGTCAATCTAAATATTCTAATGGATTTCTAAAATTTGTTATTGATAAATCACAAAGTCTTTATCACTATCAATTTTTAAAATCTATAACTATATAAAGTCTCTAGTGAATAAGAGCAACCCTTTTTTCGCTCAAACTCTCACCTAGACTGAATATGGACTAGATACGTTATTCTAACCTAACCCGTATAGCTTATCAAATAAGCTTCCCTTTTAAATTCCGCTATTTTTCTTGATCTCTACATACTCCTCTCTCTAACGTCACATCCCCCAAAAATCCCACCCTACGCTACAATCTCTACTGTCATCCGGTCGCCCCCTCTCTTTCTCTTCTTTCATGGTGGTCCCCATTCTCTCTCTTCTCTCATGGTTGATGTCGCACCCTCTCTCTCTCTCTCTCTCTCTCTCTCTCCATGATCGTTTTGTCAATATCCTCCAAATATAAGCATCCATTCGCGTCTTAATACAAACCCTTTCTCTCTCTCTCTCTCTCTCTCTCTCTCTCTCTCTCTCTCTCTCTCTCTCTCTCTCTCTCTCTCTCTCTCTCTCTCTCGTGAAGTCAATACTCTCAACCATCGATCCCTTATCCTCTAGTGCGTCAATTGATCCAGTTTGATAAAGTATGTCACATTTCTTTAGTTTTTGATTCTTGATTGTGTGTAATAAAAGAATTAACTGTTTTTTTTGTATCACTCCCCTTATGAACAAAATGTGTGATACATGAATTCTCTCAAGCAGCATGTTTTTTTATCGTTCTCATATTTTCGTTTATGAATTTTAGGTTGTTTGGGCTGGTTTAAATTGCTCTGGATCAAGTTTCAAATCAACTCGATGTTCGGAATGAAGCTCTGATTCTGCAGGTATGCATACCTCCATCTTTTAGCATCCACACATTTGCTTGTAGTTTTAGTTTACATTATTCAAAGCATCATTATGGTTCATTTACTCCTGCTAAATGATTTTGTTTCATATACTCTGTTGATCTGATCGATGTATGCTCTAGGTTTCTTTGCCTGATGACTCATTATTATTTTTCTTTTTTGCATCATCTGCTCTTTTCTCTAAGAATCCTGCTTTCTTCAGGAGAGTAGTAACAATGGGATTAGCTGTTGGAACTTGTGATTTTGGTAAATGTGACGAAATCAAAGTGAGCCTTTCTTTACCTTTACTCGTAATTTATTAGAAGCAAACTACAATGATCAGAACTGGGAGTGGCTGTGTGGGATCTGCCATTCCCTTTTTTTTTGTGCATAAGTTTAGTGTAAAAACAGCCTCACTCATGTCATTTTGTGTTTATTGGGCATTCTTGATAGTAGAGACGTCATGTTTGTTTTCTGTATTGGGATTCTATGTTTATCTATTCAACCAGAAATGGTTTCTGGCTTGAGCAGCGTAAATCTTGCTCTCAGATGGGGAGAAGCTGATGTTTTAAAGAAACTCACATGTTCTAAATGGCATTGCAGTTGAAAACATGAACACAAGATTGGATATTGCTACCGCGCCTTCAGTGATGTTTTCACTGGCCCTTGCGCTTTCGGCAAGATACAAAATTAATTTATCTTTTTGTTTGGATTTGACATTTTGTTGAATAATTTATGTGCAAGTAAAATTGATAAATAAATAAGTGTAGGTTTTGGTTATGGACATAAAATAGTGCGGAGGAGTGAATGTCTAAATGCACCAGCTTGCAGCTTAACTTTCTCTTTCTGCCTTCGTTTGATTGATGCAGAATAAGGAACATGATCTGTACTAGTGTGACCCTCTTAAGTAACAATTGGGGTGGGCTGATGAATATTTTTCTCAGTTAAAATTCCTCGCAAGCGTACAAGCTACCGTTGTAGTAATATGCACAAGCAAGGGTCAAATTCACAGAGACTGAGTGAGAACGAGCTTATTTAACCAATGCTAGGTTATGATTTGAATTTGCTTAACAACTAAGGAAAATAATTAAATAAGAGCAAGTAACAAAAGGAAACAAGAATCGAAGGGATTTACTAGATTAAAAAGAATTTACGGATTGGAATTTCACAGTGTCGCAGTAATATGATATTAATAAAAGATAGTATTTAATCAATTTCAAGGGTTCATTCGCTAATTTAAGAGTTGGGACGGTTTGGTGTGCGACTTGCAACTCTTATAATCTCAATTACTAGGGTTTCAATTACGTCACCCAATAAATAAAGATTGCATTAAAAATTCAAGGAATACATGAACCTAAATCTTCTCGATACATTTACGTAACCGATTAAATCTAATCCACAAAGTTTGATCCGATAATTATTACTCACGTTTATGATCTAATAAAAATCCTAAATATAATGAAGAACAACTTTGAGTAACAAGAGATTAATTAAAATTGAAATTAGTTTTTTAGCATAAAACTTTGACACCGTTTATACCCATTTCATGAACAAATAAATTAGCCACACATATTCATGAGAGCAATCACAAATAATAAGTTAAAATAATAAAACCTGAAATCTTGACAAAAAGCTTCAATTCTTGCTAGGGCTTGAAACCTCCAAAGGAAAAGTAAAATTGGAACACTAAGCACTACTCGCACTTTATTGCAAATTGTTGACTTTTCTATGATGATTGACATGGATTCGTTTCGTTTTATTAATTCACTGTTGCACTTTGGTCACTATATTTCTCAAATTTGCAGTTTGGTCCTTGAATTTTTCAAATTTTCACTTTGGCCCCTAGACTTTATAATATCAGATTTATCCCCAAATTCTCCATAATTCTAGTTTGGTCCCTGAATTTTCAAAATATGCTCAAATCCTCCATTTTATCCATAATTACAATTCAACCCATGTACTTTTAAAACACTACAAAATACATTAAATTCTCAAGGTTTCGAGCATCAAATAAGCTAGGAAACATATCTTTTGGATGGGTAAAACCACATCCATCAAATACCCCCAAACATATCTTTTGCTCGTCCTCGAGTAAAACAAAACAAAAACAAAATAAAAACTAACTAATTAAAACAAACGAAAATATTTTTGGAATTTGTTCAATTCATATAATAGGTTGTTGGCACAATAAGTCTCAGATCTTTACAAAACACATAATCTACAAGCATTATCATGAACATGAGATTATATTTACATAGATGCATCTAACTTACAATTCTCCACCACATCATGAAATATGAATGAAATATGAGAGATCATTGTCACCAAAGTAAGATATTTTATAGGGTCACTTACGACATGCTCTAAATCAATGATAATAAGTTAAACTTCTACACAAGACCACTCATATGCATGTTTAAACACAACTGTCCATGTGGTGGCTGAATGTGGAGAGACTTATCGGCTGTTGATTGCCTCCCCATCCAAGATTTGGATGTCTTGGGGCCCCAGGATTGTATGTGTTCCCGTGGTGGTAATTATTATGGGGGAACTTCTGACCATATCCTTGCCCAAATCCTTGCATTGTCTGTGCCTGCTCAGTTTCATAATTGTGTATACTTGTGGTGGGACAATTTTCATAAGAGTTAGAGTTAGAACCACAAGTAACACAACTATCATATACCAATTTATCAACAACAGAAACATTAGAAGAAGAAGAAGAAGTCATCAATGCTAATTTATCAAATTTTTGATTTAACAATGCAAATTGATTAGCTATTTCTTTATTCATGCCTACCTCATTCACACTCCCAATGTTCCCCCTGTCCCCTTTTTGTTGAGAGTTCCCACTTAACATCTCAAACAATTCTTGGCATTGCTGAACAGTTTTAGACCCTAAATATCCCCCTGTTGCATTATCTACCATCGTCTGAAATTTTAGTGACAAAGCACTATAAAAATTTTGATGCAACATAGATTGGGGAAAATTATGATGGGGACGCTGAATTTGTAACATTTTGAATCTGTCCCAGGCCTCATGAAAAGGCTCATTAAATTCATGCTTAAACCCCATTATCTTTACCCTATATGCAGCTAATGCAGAATGTGGGTAATATTTACCCAAGAATGCATCATGTAATTGTTTCCAAGTAGTGATACTCCTAGGTGGGAGTAATAATAGCCATGATTTGGCTTTATCTTTCAAAGCATGGGGGAAACACTTCATTCTCAAGTGTTCATGTGTTACTCCCTCTCTCACTGGGAATCCAGACACTGTCACCATGTAATCTCTCAGAAAATTCAATGCATCCTCACTAGCCATTCCGTGAAAAATAGGTAAAAGATGAAAGAATTGCCCCTTAATTACATAATTTAAAGCTTCAGGGGGAAACACTATGCATGACACCCGGTTTGGCAAACTCATTCATGAGTCTATCTTGTTGGTCTGCCATTTAAGGAACTTGCTCTTCTCCCTCTGTGGAAGAAGTGTCTGACTCACTTAGCTCAGGATCCTCTATAGCGGTGGTAGAATGATCAGTGTCAGACTGTGATTCACTAATAGGGGGAATGTCCCTCTCGACCTTGTCGATGTCTTTGTTCAACGGGACCAACTCGGGATCCTGCGAACGCCGACCTTGCATACACCAACCAAATAAATTCGTTCAAATCACCCAAGTTCACGGCAACGGCGCAAAAAACTTGATGAATATTTTTCTCAGTTAAAATTCCTCGTAAGTGTAAGTACCCAAATCTGGCTCATGCCTTCCGGTTAAGTTTCCCAGCAATTCTCCGGACTTTCCTAAAGTTCAGGGGCAATTTGGGAACTGTTGGGTATGCATGTTTTAACCCTCCTAGTTTTTATTAGATTTGATTGATATCATAAACTCCTGTCTATTTTAAGGACTTTAGGACCCTATGTAATGAAGCTTAGACTTCAATTTTTAGCTAAGTCCATTTTATAGAATAGGTTAAAATTAGGCTTGAAGACTGGCACAAGACTCATTGGATTGGAGAGTTGTAGTTCAGCAGTTTCAAGAACCGCCCCTATGAACCGCACATGCAAACCGCATGAGGAACTCCTAGTTGAATCTGCTACTACAGTGCAACCGCTTGATGAACCGCACCTGTGCAGTGCATCTCCAACCGCTCTGTGTAACTCCCTGGTGTAACCAACCGCACCTCATGAACCGCTCTACACCAGACCGCATCCAATGATTGAAGACTTGAAGTGAACCACTTTTTTACCGTTGGAATCCACGTCAGCAATATCAAAAGTCAACCACTAAATCTTGTCACGTGATTCAATGTCAGAGAAGATCTGCAAGGATCTTGAAAAGGTGACAGTGTCCTAACCTCATTGCTTGCAGCTGGAGCCTGATCAGCTTTCTCTGCAGCAGCTGTACCAAAGGACAAAAGTGGTTGCTGTGGACCAATGGGAATGCATCAAGTACTGTACTTACAACAGCTGTATCCAACGGCTATATTTGAGATGCTTGGGTATAAATACCCCTAATCTTCACCATTTGAAGATTTCTTGAAAAAATTGAAAGTGCTGTGTTCATAGAAGCTAAAGCTCTGCCCAGAAAGTGTTCAAACCTTTGAATCTTCATCTTCAACCTTCAAGAAATATTCCCCAGCCCAGAAATCAATCCTTAACACATTCAAGAATCATTGAGCTCTACATCTCACAGATTTAAAGAGCCTTGATCTTGTTCTCACACACACACCTCACTTGTTTAATCACATAGATTAATCACTTGAGATACACTGGTTATAGTCTTAGGATTTGATCTTCATAGAATAGATTTTAGATTTGAGTATTGATCTTTGTAACTTGTAATCTCTCATACTCATAGTAAAATCACTCTTGAAAATCCAAGACTAACCATCTTGGTAGTGGACGTAGATCGTTTATCGATTGAACCACTCCAAATATCGTGTTCTTATATTTCTGCACTTATATTTCTTGTGATTACTAATTATTTATCTCTGTCTCTGTTTGATCTTTATTTAGCTATCCATTATTGTGAAAAAGTGTTTGGAGTTAACATTGTTAAAAATACACGTGTTTGTAAAGCTGCACCTACCAAAACCGCATAGTCAAACCGCTGTACAAACCGCCTCTATCAAACCGCTTTATACTCTATAATTCTGCTGTGCATTTTACATCTTCACTTGCAGTATATTATCAACTGCAAGAGATTTTGTAAGCAAGAGGTTTAGTTTTTAAAAGAGGGCAAAAAATTTGTAACAGCTATTTACCCCCCCCTCTAGCTGTATTTTCACCCTTGTTGCCACCTTTGGTACCAACAAGTGGTATCAGAGCTAACACATTTTAAAACCACTGTTTTTCAAGCTTAACATCTTGTATGCCGATTCAATATGGCAAACTCAAAGACAATGACAACTGTTAACTATTCACACATTCCAATCTTTGACGAAGATCACTTTGACATCTGGAAATGCCGAATGCTTATTCATTTGGAAACTATAGATGAGATGCTGGTGGAGTGCGTAGTCAATGGGCCATGGATTCCAATGAAGGCCAACACTGATGCAACCACCAATGCTGAAACTCCAGAGGTCAAAAAGCCAAAAGAAGAGTGGTCGGATGAAGAGAAGAGATTAGTTGCCTTGGACAGCAAGGCTAGGCACATCATTTCTGGAACCCTCCCTGTTTCAACTCTTCAGAAAGTGATGTATCTCAAAACCGCAAAACAGATGTGGGATGCCATAGAGAGCTACCTTGAAGGTGATGATGAATGCAAGGAAAGCAAATTATATGCTGTTGAAAGATCCTACAACAACTTCAATAGAAAACCCAACGAAACCTTGCGTCAAACCTACGATCGCTATGTTGAGGTAGTTAATGCTTGTAGATCTCTTGGAAAAACTTTAACCGATAAGGAAATTAATATGACTTCCTCGCTGCTTTAGGTTCTAGATGGGTAAATAAGGCTACCTCTCTAGAAGACTCAAAAGTTTTGAATACTTGATCGTTAAGTAACTTGTATGCAAACCTTAGTGTCTATGAGCTTAAATTAAATCATATTGAAGAGATTGAAGGGAAAACCAAATCGCTTTCTATGTCTGTAGTGGAACAAGAGGAGAAACCATCTACATCCAATCAAACTGCAGATCCTTCCATATCAACCTCATCACTCATTGAGATGGATGATGATGATTTTGCCATGTTTGTAAAAAGATTTCAAAAGTTTAGAAAATCCTCAAAACCTTTTACAAAAACTTTTTCAAAAGGCAAACCTCCAGCAACATTTTTAAGGCTGGAGATACAAAGAAAAAGAGTGATCTAGTTTGCTACAATTGTAGAAAACCTGGTCACTTTGCATCTGAGTGTCCACAGCCCAAATATGAATACTTGAAAAAGAAAACCTCTCCTGCGAAATTTTCCCGTCGCAAGGGAATGGTTGCTGAGGAGGAAGAGAATTCCAAGGAATTAGCAACTTGGATTGAAACAGATTCTGATGATGGAAGTGACGAAGAAACCGAAGAGGTTAATCTCTGCTTAGTTGCAGATGCTTCCGATGAGTCAGATTCTGAGTCATTTGAGTTGCAAGATATGGAGGAAAAAGAGGTTTGTGCAAAACTTCCAAATTTTAAGTTGGATGATGATGTCAAACTTACTCCTAGCGTTAAGATAGAAAATTGTTCGTATTCTCGTCCAATTTTCTCTTCTAAAAATGCTCCACCTTCAAAAGCAATTCCAAATAAGAAAGTTTTGAAAAAGGTGGTGGAAGAAAGTTCTCCTTCGGAACACGAAAAAATGTTTAAGGAAGCTGAAATGGTGATCCATCAATTCTCTAATCTTAAGAAAGCCTTAAGCTTAGCTCATGATGAACTTAATCTGTATAAGACAGAGAAAACAGTGATGAGGTCCGAAATTTCAAATCTTAAGGACCAAATCAAAAAGATGACTCCTCTTGCTGATCAAAACCGCATCCTTGAAACTAAGGTTGCTGTACTTCAACTCCGGAATGATGACCTGGTCACCCAACTCAACGATCGTCAAAAAATTATTGATGGGTGGCTCAAGTCAAAATCTTATGCAGAAAAAATCATAGATACCCAATTACCCAGTGGAGTTACTGAGGGTATAGGATTTCGATCTGCTGAAGAAGAGAAGTGTGCATCCTGCAGTGAAAAGGATGAGGAAATTTTGAAACTAACTAAAGAAATTCCTAAGGGAAGCATGCTAAAGGCAAGGGTAAAGGACAAAAAATTAATTATGTCTACCCAAAAGGGAAGCAATATGGGAAGAACTCTCAGATGAAGCCAAAGGATTCTGAGAGTGTAGCTTCAGAGGAAATGGCATATGGAGTTGGCCGCATCCCTAAAACCGCTTCTGGTGGAACTAGAGATGCTGGCAACCGCAAGTCTGACCGCGCCTCTTCTTCGACCGCTCGACCTGCCTTCAAAAGCAATAAGAGCGCTCCCAGAAAATACGTGGTCAAACTAAAGCCAGTTCCCTTTGTTAAGCCTGAAACCGTGCCTCCCAAATCGCATGCAACTCCTAAGAAGAGTAAGGAGTTAGTAAAACCTCATGATGCTTATAGCTTTTATAAATGTTCTGTGTGTGATGGTTTAGGTCACAAGGCTGCAGAATGCCTTTTGCGGTTCACATCCAATGCCAGGAAAAGTAAACCTCCTTCTGTCAAACAGGTGTGGGTCGTGAAGGGTTGCTAACTTCAGGACCCAAGGAATAAAGGGGGACCTCGTTCTTAATGTTTACATTTCAGGTCCTCTGCTTCATGGCTGGTCACTCCAAGGAAAATGAATGGTATCTTGACAGTGGTTGCTCAAGACATATGACTGGAGATAGATCATTACTAGAAGATGTCATTGAAGCAAGTGGTCCGTCTGTAACCTTTGGTGACAACAACAAAGGCAAGACCATTGGATATGGTGTTATAAGGAGAGGAAACCTAACCATTGAGAAGGTTTCTCTTGTTGAAGGACTCAAGCACAACCTCCTTTTAATTTCTCAATTCTGCGACAAAGGAATGCTTTGCAACTTCACGTCATCAAATTGCTTTATCAAAGATAGCATTTCCGGAGTCACCCTACTCACAGGGATTCGTAAGAGTAATATTTTCATTATTGATCTAAATTCTGCATGTAGTATTACTAATCTCTGTTTTGTAGCTAAAAATGTGAGCAAAAATAGTTGACTTTGGCACAAGAGGTTGAGCCACTTGAACTTCAAGTATCTTGCAAAGATTGGTAGGGAAAACCTCATTCGTGGTTTACCCAAAGTGGCTGACCACCATCCAGAGAAATGCAGTGCATGCCAGCTTGGTAAGCAGTCCGCGTCGTCTTTCACCAGCAAGACCGCTCCATCAACTTCAAGATGCTTACAACTGCTTCACATAGATTTGTTTGGACCCGTAACCACTGCCAACATTGGAGGAAATAGATATACCTTAGTGGTGGTGGATGATTATTCAAGATATACGTGGGTTGAGATGATGATTTCCAAAGATGATTGCTATGATATTCTCACCGCACTTTTTAGACGGCTCCAAACTCAAAAACAAGACGACATCGTTAGTGTTCGATCAGATAATGGAACAGAATTCAAGAACAACGGTGTTGCTCAGTATTGTGATGACCATGGGATTGATCACAATTTCTCAAGCTTTGGTGTTCCACAACAAAATGGGGTTGTGGAAAGGAAGAATAGGACGTTGATTGAAATTTGGAAAGACAATGATATCTGAAGCGAAGCTACCTCAGTATTTTTGGGCTGAAGCAATCAACACAGCATGCTTCACTCAGAACCGCTCCCTCATCAACAAAACCTATAACAAGACTCCCTATGAGTTTTGGCAAGGAAGAACCCCCAACATTGCATTCTTCAAGATCTTTGGCTGTAAATGTTTTGTCCTCTACAACGGAAGAGAAAATAGAGGTAAATTCAGAGCCAAGGCCGACGAAGGTATTTTTGTTGGGTATGCTAAACATTCAAAAGCTTTTCGTGTTTTCAATAAAACTAGTTTAAAAATAGTTGAGTCTGTCCATGTTACTTTTGATGAGAATTCTCTCCTTGAGCCACATTTGGCTCCAAATGTTGCTGATGATTTTGTTGAGCATAATGAAACAGGTGAACCATCTCAAACCGCACCTGAACCTCAACCGCAAAATCCAGCAACCTCAATTGAAATTCCCTCAAACTACAGATTTGAAACCGCACCTGAAGTTCCTACTCCAGATGCAACTCCAAGGGAAGATGAAGTTGAAAATTCCCCTATCCAGCTTATAGAACCTCTTCGTCAACTTACCTTCCATGACTTCGCTGAAGGATCTAACGATGTTCCAATTGAAGATCTTCAGCAAACCTCTGTCCAACCAGACTTACCCCCGGAGGTTCGTGAAGTCAGCAGTCACCCTCTCTCTAATGTGATTGGTGATCTGTTTTCCGGTGTTCAAACAAGGAGATCTAACTATGACTAGCATACTTCCTTGATATCTCAAATTGAACCCAAGAAGATTGATGAAGCACTCCAAGATTCCAGTTGGGTCGTTGCTATGCAAGAAGAACTCAACCAGTTTGAAAGATGCAAGGTCTGGACTTTGGTACCTAGACCTCAGGATCAAGGAGTGATAGGAATTAAGTGGGTATTTAGGAATAAGATGGATGAGAAGGGAAGCATCACTAGGAATAAAGCAAGGTTGGTTACACAAGGATATAGGCAAGAAGAAGGAATCGATTATGATGAAACCTTTGCTCCAGTTGCAAGATTGGAAGCTATCAGAATCTTCTTAGCCTACGCCTCTTTCAAGCGCTTCAAGTTATATCAAATGGACGTGAAGAGTGCTTTCCTAAACGGTGAACTGCAAGAGACCGTGTATGTTGCCCAACCGCCTGGATTTGAAGACTCCAAATTTCCCAATCATGTCTACAAACTCCAGAAAGCTTTGTATGGACTTAAGCAAGCTCCAAGGGCATGGTATGAGACTCTTTCTAAATTTTTACCAGAAAAAGGTTTTAAATGAGGTAAAATCGATACAACTCTTTTTATTGCCAAATACAATGATCATACTTTACTTGTTCAAATATATGTTGATGATATCATTTTTGGTTCTACTAATGAGTTACTTTGTAAGCGTTTCGAGAAGCTAATGAAAAGCAAGTTTGAGATGAGCATGATGGGAGAATTACCATTCTTCCTCGGGCTTCAAATCAAGCAATGCGAAGAAGGTATTTTTCTTAGCCAAGCCAAATACACCAAGGAGCTAATAAAGAAGTTTGGATTAGAAAATGCTAAAGCATATGATATTCCAATGGCCACCGGCAATAAGCTAGATAAAGATCTAAAAGGTAAGAAGGTTGATCAAACTTTATATCGAGGTATGATCGGCTCATTACTTTATTTAACTGCTAGTAGGCCCGATATCATGTTTAGTGTCTGTGTATGTGCTCGCTATTAAGCAGATCCTAGAGAAGCACATCTTATTGCAGTCAAGCGTATAATCCGCTATTTATCTGGAACCACTAACCTTGGACTTTGGTATTCCAAAGATTCGAACTTCGATTTTGTAGGTTATTCAGATGCAGATTATGCAGCTTGTACTATTGACAGGAAAAGCACTAGTGGTACTTGTCATTTCCTCGGGAATAGACTAGTTGCTTGGGCCAGCAAGAAGCAAGCATCAGTTTCAGTGTCAACCACAGAGGCTGAGTACATTGCTGCTGGTAGTTGTTGCTGTCAAATCCTCTGGATGAAGCAGCAATTGGTGGATTATGGAATTGAAGAAGGAAATTGCCATATCATGTGCGACAACACTTCAACAATTTCAGTCTCCAACAACCCTGTCATGCATTCCAAGACCAATCATATTGATATCAAGTATCATTTCCTCAAAGACCATGTGGAGAAAAGGAATATCCATTTAGAGTACATGGGGACAGACAACCAGATTGCTGATATCCTCACCAAGGCTCTAGACTCCAAGAGGTTTTCCTTCCTCAGAGGAGAAATGGGTATGCTTGAACTTAAATGAATCCATTCTTTTTATTTGCTAACTTGTGTGTTAAGTATAGTTTCTATCCACCTTGTTGAACCGCGTGCTTCAAACCGCATATAGTCCAACCGCCCTGCAGCCAACCGCTTCATTCCAACCGCTTGCTGCAGCTCAACCGCTTGGACCTCAACCGCGTTTCAACTTGGAGTAATTTCTAATTTTTGCTTATGTTTATTTAAAAAAAAATAATAAAAAAAAATAAAAAACTGTTCAAATTCCTTTTATTTATTTTTCAGTCCTTATTTTCTTTAAGGGTTTATTTGCAAATGTTTTCCCACGAAAATTTAAATTTTGAATGCATTTAATGCAAAGGAACATTAGCATTTAATGACCTTCATGTCAGCCGTCATTGGTTGATGTGTTGAAGCTGAAAGGGTGCAAGTTTGCAATGATTCACTGTGTTTGTAAGTGAAACTGTCCCTTCAGCTGCCAAACCCTAAACCCTTTCCTATAAATAGAAATCATTTCTTCTTTTTCAAACTTTTTCAAACTGTTCTCTCTGGCACCGTACCTTATTGTCAGTTTTTCACCAAACTCATTCTCAAAACCGTCTTAAAAGCTTTAAATTTTTCAAATCAATGGCTCCCAAGCAACCAATCTTTGACATGGTATGATTTCTTAAACCTTTATCGCTTATTTTTCTGCAAATCATACATGTTTATTTGACTTATCCGCCATTGATGAACTTCAAGGTTTCGAACTCCATAATCTGATTTTTGTTCATATAGGCTTCATTTCTTAATCATTTTGATTGAAATCTGTTGGGTTTTGTTCGGAATCTTGCCTAGATTAAGATTATATACTTTGTTTCATGATCAATTCACATCTTGAGCACTGATTTTGAATTTTAAACTTTTTAAGTTTCGAAACCCATTTCTGTATTTTTGCATTTTCTGGGTGATTCTGAGTAAAGTAGAAATTTTTATTGTTATATTGTTAATCTACTGCTCAATGTGATCATTTTGACATGTTATTTGTTCATTTTGGTTAACTTTCTTCAAATCTCTGTTCTTGATGTTCTTCGTGTTCTTCATGCACTCATGTGACTGCTCATCTCCATTTTCAGATTTTTCCTTATGTTTTGGTTTAACCTAATTTTCAATCTTGTTTTCCATACTTAGAAAATTTCTGGAAATTTTGCCTATATGTTGCATGTTTGAACCGCATCTCTTCCAACCGCATGCTATAATGAAACCACATGTTTATCAACTACTTATTCTAAATGCTTCAACCGCATGCCATGTTTTTCAAAACCGCATATATACATCCTTTTGAAAACCGCATGCTGAAAATTACTTAAGTATTACTAAGTATATAGGCTGGAAACCAAGCCCTTCCTCTCTAAGTACCGCTTGCAGTGTGGGATAACTTTGGATTACAATGCCACGTACTAAGTAAATACGCTTTTGTATTTTTCCTATCTGTTCTTCTACCTGTGTTCACAGTTTCCTTGAGGTTTGGAAATTATCATTTCCAAAACCGCACTATTGCCAACCGCATATGTGCACCAAACCGCTTGTGAACTGTGATGTTATTAAGTAGTTCTAACTTGTGTGTTTTCCTTGTAGAATACCAAGTATTTTTTACCAGGTTGGGAGATAAATGAACCTGCACTGCGGTCTGATGCTCTTGGAAGAGAGTTGATAAGGAAGATGCAAGAATCTGGAATCCTTCCCCTCTTCAACAAACAACAAACCTACACCATTCCCCTCTTTATTGACCAATTCTACACAACCGCAGTGCGTGGGGAAACTGAGCTTTCAGATGGAACGAAGATCCCTAGCTTAGTGGGAGTTGTTGAAGGATTCAAGGTGTCCATCAATTACCTTGACATCAGAAGCACCTATGACTTCCATGTGTCTGGTGCTCCAGTTGAAGTATCCCAGGAGGTTCAGGATGCTACTTGCTTAACCCTTACTGGAACCCTGGATTCCTTGTCTGGCTACTACAAGAAGAAGGCAAGAAGTGATTTTGGGGAACTTATGAGCCACCTCTGCTATCTAGTAGGGAAGTCTGTGTGTGGGAAGACTGGGAACCACAACAACTTCACCTCACTGCAGTGGCAATATTACTGTGCCATCTACAACGGCATGAAGCTCCATTGGCCCAAGATTTTGATGAGAGAGCTGGCCAGCAGCATTGGTGCTTACCAGTTGAAGACAAAGGATGTGCATACCAGATGGAGACCTTTTGGTAGATTGCTAACCGCCATCTTTGCCAACTATCAGCATTTGGAAGATATGAGAACTACCACTCCTGATATTTGCTATCATTGGGGAGTTGAAGAATCCTTTGGGCTCAAGGCTTGCCATAGTTTCAGATTTTCATTTGGAAATGATGACTACAAGGCCCTGTATGATGCTGATACCATCCAACCCAAAGAACCTTATGTTGAGATGACCCCTGCAACCGCAGTCAAGGGTCTGGGTAAAGCTGCAAAGAAGGTGTCAAGGAAGAGAAAAGCTGCAGATGAACCGCTTCCTAAAGTGACCAGAACCGCACCTACACAACCGCGTGGTGCAACTGGTGCTGGGACAAGCAAGAGAGGAAAAGAAAAGATGACTCTTCTAGATGAGGTTGAAGAAGAAGAAGAGGATGTAACCATTCCTCCTTTGATTGCCAAAGCAAAGAAGGCCAAACTTACTCAGGAGACTTTGGCTAAAATGACTGATGAGGACCTAACCGCCTACTACAAGGCAGAAATTGAGAGAATAGAGAAAGAAGAGCCGAAGGAAGGATGCACAAAGGAAAAACCAAGGAACCCATTTCCCAACCGCCTCCTTCTCAACTGCCCCAAACCCAAACTCTTATCCAAACACCACCTCAATCTCCTAACCACTCTCATCATTCCTCCCCAGCCAAAACTCTATCACCAAGACCGCCTTCTCCTCCTCAACCACCAATAGCTGCAACCGCTCAGGGGGGAAGCCAAAGAAGCATATTGCCCAGAAAAGGACCCCAACCAAAGGCCCCAAGCATTTTCTTCACCGTGTTGCCAAACAACCTACTCTTTCTCCACCCTCATCCCATTCATCTTCTCATTCCACTTCACACTCACCATCCAAATCTCGTTCTAAATCTCATTCCTCCTCTAGCCAAAATAGAACCTAATCTCCCTCACCTCAACATTCAAACCGCTCAAATTCCCCTCCTCCTTCAAATCGCGCTCAATCACCTCCTTATTCTCATCACATTCCTGCCATCTCCATTTCTAATCTGAACCGCGATCCAACCCCTTCCCCTAACCACGTCAATTCACCTCCTCTTCCTCCTCCTGAAAATTCTCCAAACCGCGTTCATACTCCACCTCCTTAAAATTCCCCTCAACAGAAATCCCCTTCTGTTGAACTTCACACCACCAGTTCCTCCTCAAATTTCAACCCCATCACTTCTGGAATTCCTACTTCTAACATTCCACCTCCTCCAACCGCACCAATTTCAACCGCACCAATTCCTACCATCCCAATCTCAACCGCACCTGTTACTTTACCCCAAACACTACCCTTTCCTCCCTCAACAGCTTCACCTTTCACAGTCCCAGCCAGCCGCCTTTTCCAAACCCTTCTAAATCCATTATCTCAAACCGCTCCTCCAACTCAATCTCAACCGCCTCCCTCTGTTACCCAAATTCCATCCATTCCAACCGCTCCTTCTGACTACCTTCAAATTCTATCCACCCTCCAACTGATTCAATCACAGTTGGTTGTAAACCAAGGGCATATGCTGAAGCTGACTGAATCCAACCTTGCCCTGGCTGCCTCAAATTCAGCCCTAAAAGCCTCCAACCGCACCCTTCTTTCCAAAGTGGACTCTCAAACCACTGAACTGGCAATCATGAAAGCCCAATTGATTGATGCCATTAAGGGGGAGAGAGTTTCTACATTTCAAACTGCATCAACAACCCAAACCGCCGAAAAGCCGTCAAAACCGCAGCTCTGCGAGTGTTTTCAAGGCTTTAAAGAAGATTTAGCCAGAGGAGTGCTTAGAGCCATGGGTGATGCTGTTTCAAAGACCCAACTTAATGAGATGCTCTCTAAGCTTTCAAATGAGTTTGTCTTGTCCACCAACTCTGCACTAATATCTTTTATGAAAACCCTTCAAGAAACCCAACCGCAACAAGCCTCAACTTCAGCCGCTCCTTCCCAAACCGCTCTGGATGACTTGCAGCTGAAAATATTTAATGAACTGGACTCTCTCAAAGACAGA
Source organism: Adenophora triphylla var. japonica (assembly GCA_022495995.1). Lineage (NCBI taxonomy): Eukaryota > Viridiplantae > Streptophyta > Magnoliopsida > Asterales > Campanulaceae > Adenophora > Adenophora triphylla. Next base: position 60,145 of record JAFEMH010006004.1, read on the forward strand.
ATAAATGTTGATCTCAACATAGTGGGAGACAGTATCAAAGAGCAAGTAACCAATTTTGATGGTGATATCTCTTTCAGGTTTGAAAACCTCAAGGCAGGCTTCAACCTCAAGCTTGACAACTCCATCAAGGAATTGAAGTCCAATCTGAACGTGACAGTTGATTTGGAACCCTTGAGAGATGCTCTATCTACTCAAACCATAGCCATTCAGAATGAGATCTTCACATTCTACAACTCTCTCAAAGCCTGCATTGAAGGCTTCACAACTGAGATCAAAGAGAGTGTAGCTGCCAATACTGCATCAGGCTGATGATGTAGGATCAACTACTGCTCAATCAGTAACCGCTCTTAGAACAGTTGAGACCACCTTAGGAAGACAATCTGAAGACCTCAGAGCTCTTAGAAGAACTATCAGAGGTGAAAGCTCAGCCTTCAGACCTTCAGGACCGCAAGTGCCAAATCAAGAGGTGAACCAGCGTCATGATCAACCGCGCCATCAACATCATCAGCATCAACCGCGTCAGCACTAGGACCGCTCTTCACTGTAATTCCTTTCCTTTTTGCTGAACTCCTTTTTGTTGGACCGCACTTCATGTATTTTCTTTTGTCCAACTTCTTTTTGTTTTTGTAACCTTGTAATTTTCCTTCATTCCTGTACTTGTAATCATCTTAGGAATTAATGGAAATTGCATCATGGTTCCAAAACCTTGTTCATATCAAACTGCTTGTTTGTAGAACAATGAAACCGCTTATGGTCTTAAACCTCATTCAAATATTTTCTAACTTAAAAATCACTCTTTTGAATTGATGTTTAAACATTCAGTTTAAACCGCACTTTGAACTTAAACTCATATTTTTAAGTGCACTGAATGCATTTCTATACTTTCTATATTGTAAAGGTTTATCTTTCAGATAGTATAGAAATCTATAGCTTAAGCTAAGTGTGTGCATTGACTTGGGACATGAATTACCATGTTAATTCTTATGGACATATTTTTACCAAGTACAATGTTTGCTTTAGTTATAGTAGGTAATGGCATCAATCAAATAGGGGGAGATTGTTGGGTATGCATGTTTTAACCCTCCTATTTTTTATTAGATTTGATTGATACCATAACCTCCTGTCTATTTTAAGGACTTTAGGACCCTATGTAATGAAGCTTAGACTTCAATTTTTAGCTAAGTCCATTTTATAGAATAGGTTAAAATTAGGCTTGAAGACTGGCACAAGACTCATTGGATTGGAGAGTTGCAGTTCAGCAGTTTCAAGAACCGCCCCTATGAACCGCACATGCAAACCGCATGAGGAACTCCTAGTTGAATCTGCTACTACAGTGCAACTGCTTGATGAACGCACCTGTGCAGTGCATCTCCAACCGCTCTGTGCAACTCCCTGGTGTAACCAACCGCACCTCATGAACCGCTCTACACCAGACCGCATCTAATGATTGAAGACTTGAAGTGAACCACTTTTTTACCGTTGGAATCCACGTCAGCAATATCAAAAGTCAACCACTAAATCTTGTCACGTGATTCAATGTCAGAGAAGATCTGCAAGGATCTTGAAAAGGTGACAGGTGTCCTAACCTCATTGCTTGCAGCTGGAGCCTGATCAGCTTTCTCTGCAGCAGCTGTACCAAAGGACAAAAGTGGTTGCTGTGGACCAATGGGAAAACATCAAGTACTGTACTTACAACAGCTGTATCCAATGGCTATATTTGAGATGCTTGGGTATAAATACCCCTAATCTTCACCATTTGAAGATTGCTTGAAAAAATTGAAAGTGCTGTGTTCATAGAAGCTGAAGCTCTGCCCAGAAAGTGTTCAAACCTTTGAATCTTCATCTTCAACCTTTAAGAAATATTCCCCAGCCTAGAAATCAAGCCTTAACACATTCAAGAATCATTGAGCTCTACATCTCACAGATTTAAAGAGCCTTGATCTTGTTCTCACACACACACCTCACTTGTTTAATCACATATATTAATCACTTGAGATACACTGGTTATAGTCTTAGGATTTGATCTTCATAGAATAGATTTTAGATTTGAGTATTGATCTTTGTAACTTGTAATCTCTCATACTCATAGTAAAATCACTCTTGAAAATCCAAGACTAACCATCTTGGTAGTGGACGTAGATCGTTTATCGATTGAACCACTCCAAATATCGTGTTCTTATATTTCTGCACTTATATTTCTTGTGATTACTAATTATTTATCTCTGTCTCTGTTTGATCTTTATTTAGCTATCCATTATTGTGAAAAAGTGTTTGGAGTTAACATTTTTAAAAATACACGTGTTTGTAAAGCTGCACCTACCAAAACCGCATAGTCAAACCGCTGTACAAACCGCCTCTATCAAACCGCTTTATACTCTATAATTCCGCTGTGCATTTTACATCTTCACTTGCAGTCTATTATCAACTGCAAGAGATTTTGTAAGCAAGAGGTTTAGTTTTTAAAAGAGGGCGAAAAATTTGTAACAGCTATTCGCCCCCCCTCTAGCTGTATTTTCACCCTTGTTGCCACCTTTGGGACCAACAGGAACTTTCCCAAACCTTTCAAGGGGTGAAGGACTTGTTAGGAATTAAAATTCCACATAGTACCTCGTTGGAAAGAGCTTCTAGAATGCCACCTTGCATGATTCTAGAATCAGGCCGAGTCACTAATGGATAAGATCGCACGGCTTCATTAGCCAAGGGTTACAGCCGCACGGCTTCATTAGGAAGCACAAATCTGCATATAAATAGAGGCCTCCTCTATTCATTTTAAAGGGAATTTTTGGCACTGTTACTCTTCTGTCAAAATAGAACCACGAATTTCCAAAAAGCTGAAACCTCCCAAAATCACCTCCCTCCTCTCTAAAATCCCTCCAAAGTTGCTCCTTCCTTAGGAAAGCTTCAAGGGAGATAGAGGAACACCACCATTGGTAACCTCTCCTCCTTTTCTCCTTGAAATTTACTTGTTATTCTTGTTATATTGCTCCTTGCTATTTATATTGCTATTTACTTGCTTTATATGTGATTTATTGCTACAAAAATCAAGTCTTTACTATGTAGGTCATAATATCCCCCATTCCCCTATCACATGGGATTCATGGAGGATCCATCCCAAGGATGAACAATAAGACCACAAATGGCTTGTTCTAGGGTGGATCTCTCACATGTTGATGTGAAAATGTCATCTTTACATTAAAAATGTCATCTTTAGTCATATAAATGTCATCCCCTTCCCATAGACCTTGCTTCCAAGGATTGTCCACCTAAATGGTTCTTAAAGGACATAGGAAAGCCATAAAGGTCCTACCTTTACATTCCTAGTCCTAGCTTGCATAGTGTTCATTACACATATTTGTATAAAAATGTCATCTTTACTTTAAAATGCATTTCCCCATGTCCCTCATGGTTGGATCACTCTCCAAGGATTGCCTAGTGACCTTCTTAAGGCACAAAAAGACATAGGATGAGTATAAAGATCCAATCTTTATACCCCTCCCCTTAGTCCCCTTTGGTACTTGAAGCATCTCTTGGGATATAATGGTGTAAAGGTAATATCTTTACATCATTTCCTCCATATAAAGATGCCATAGTCGGATATCCCTTTAGAAAAGGATGAACTTGAGCCCCTACATCTCCGATCATCACTTGAGACGAGCACAAATGTCCCTATCAAGCTCAAATCGTCTCAAGATGTAGGATTGATGGGCAAAGGTCCTTCCTTTCTAAAGAGTCTCATTCTTGGACTATAAAAAGAGGTGTCCCTATTCCGATCACATATGACCCAAGGTCTCATAATGATGGTCGTAAGTCCAAGATGAGCACGGGATCCAAGTCCCGAACATATCAAAATCCAAGGAATCTCGAGCGATAACCAACTCATGGTTTATACGTCCGGAAGACCACTTGGCACATTCCCCCCCTTTTATCAAAATGCATCCCACACACGAAAGCACAAAGGCAAGCACAAAAGTCGGATCTTGAAAGACTTGCTTCGGCAAGGCTCCTTGGGTGAACGCCAAACGTTCTTCCCAAGGGGTAACTTAACCTCCGGACCCAAATCCTTTTTTTCAAAGTTTTGAGGAAATCAAAATGGCGTGGCGACTCCGTTTTTCAATTTAAATCGGATGTCTTCAAACCGATGTGAGGCGGTGATCCCTTACACGAGAAACGGTTCAAAAAATAAAATAAATAAACGCCGCGATCTTGGGCACCACATTCACAGTTTGACGACTCCGCTGGGGACTAAACAAAAAAAAGCTTTTAATTTTAATAAAAAAAATGATACTTGGCATATAGGTGGAAACCATTAAACTTCCCGTTATCGCCTCCTCACCCGAGTCTGGAATAAAGTATTGTCTAACAATGCCACGTACCGGTATTCCTTTTGAAAAAAAAAAAGAAAAAATCTTTTTTGAGTGGGTTAGCCTTCCGCCGCGGATTTGATTCTCGTGCTTGCCTTCTTTCTCATGTTTTTTGCATGCATTTTGGTCCTTGGGATTGTGCATATTCTGAATACTGAACAGGAAGCTTTCTGGAGCTGAAAAGGTGCCAAAATGTTCGGGGAAACAACCTGCAAATGAAAAATATTGAAACCTGGAAAATTGCTTGATCCAGCCGTACGACTTGATCTTCCCAGATCCTAGCCGGGCGGCTTCTTTGGGCAATTCCACCAGGACACTTCTGAGGTTAATCTGGCAGCTTAGGCAGCTTGGGGCTATTCAGTTCCAAGGCTGACCGGGCTCCAGAAAATTTACGTGCTTAACTGTTGCATTTTCTCCCGTCCCAAAAAATCATTCCTTTAAAACAGATTTCTGAAAATTTCTGTTTTAACTCAAAAAGGAACATTTTTAGGAGGCCGCACACTACGCGCACCTTATATATCATGTACACTTTGCACGCACGTCCCTTTTAACCCGAGGTGGTTGTTCAGCTGCAGTCATGGACAACATTACGATGCTCCCGGGCGCGCACGGAATCATCCCAAACTCCCCATGGCAGCCAGTGTCGACCAATGCAGAGTCCGTGTCACACATATTAAAATCGTGACTTTTGGTTGGTTTTTGGTCTAGACCGTGTCATATAGCCTAGTTGCATACCCCCGTAAAGGTCAAACATTATCCCATGACGAAAGTCAGGATCCTTCGCGCAAGCGAAACTCTGCCGAAATTCCGCCAAGGAAAAATTGGCAGATTCTTGACTCCGGCATTGACTTTGACTTTGACCCGCACGGGATACGTAAGAGTCAAGCCCGAGTCCGTGCCAAAAATCAAAAGATCTTTCGTGCAAGCGGAACTCTGCCGAAATTCCGCCAAGGAAAATTGGCAGAATCTTGACCCGGCATTGACTTGGACTTTGACTCGCACAACGTATGCAACAAAGTTCGATGTGACACTGTGTCATCCGACTTTTACCGTCCGACCATGCCTATTATCTTCTTGGACAATGCCAAAAAGTCAAAACGTCAATCGCGCAAGCAAAACTCTGCCGAAATTCTGTTAAGGCTGAAAGACGAGACTTTCCCGGCATTACCTTGACTATAATCCCCATCGCTTGTGCGTTAAAAGTTTCTATGACCCACTAGACCCATTAGGAGCGTTCTTATCTCTCGATCGGTGGGATCCGCGTGCCCTATAGGACCCTCGCCCGGGGCTGTCCACCCCGGGAGGTCGAAATACAGGTGGAATACGAGGGGCTTATTGACGTAGTGACGGAACCCACTGATCCAGGATCTAGAGTAGTTGCGAAAAAGAAAGGCAACCCATTTTCCAACCAAATAGAAATTAATAAAAGACACTGTTTTAAGTAAACTGAAAGATTCTTAATTTGCATATTGCTTGAGCCTTCAGCCTAAACACCTACCCTAGAGTCTAAACCTTGCCTATCCCTTTCCCGCAGTGAGAAAGAATCGGGTGAGAGTACCGGGTCAGCAGTTTGTCGGTGCAGGGGTCTCAGATAATCCATTAAAATTTTCAGTCTCAACATCCCAGTGTCAAGAATGGCCAATGTGGTAATTAACAATGGTGATAATCAAGTACTTGGAGGGGTCGTCCCAGCTCAACCCAGACCCCACATTTGGTACGATGTGTGTGATTGTGACGTCTGCTTGGAAGACGCTTATCAAGACTGGATTAACGAGGATGCTCCCTCAAGAAAGAGGAAGAAGAAGAAGTCCATGCAAAAAAAATTGAAGGAAAGGTATGAAGCAGGAGACAAGAGTGTGGGAACCCTAGGAGAGCCCTCGGGCAAATTTGACTATTATGTCAGTTACGTCAAAGAGCCCACCAAGGAACCAGTTAGCCAAAACAAAGTCCAGCCCAACACTCCCATCATCATTGATCCTCTTGAGGCAGAGAACTCTGAGTTTGTTGCCATTGTGAAGTTCAACGAAAAGCTAGCAGACTTGGAGGCAGAATACAAGACTCCCATAGAATAATGGTTAATCAAGGCAGAATCAAAGTCTCACCCGAAGAAGATTTCATCAGCATCATCCAGGCCAACCCTCCTGTTGGCTACGCAGACAAGGTTGTGATATCAAAGATCAACAGATAGAAGATGACTTATCAGCAGTGTATTGACAAGATGAGCCAGACCCTCCAGTCAATGAGTCCGGTTGTCACGGATGAGCTCGCTGAGAAATTGCATCAGGCTTCTCTAGATCCCCGCACTATCTTTCCAAGGTAACGACCTACGAATGATTTTCGACAAGTTTTCGATCAGTTTGAAGTTTCCAGCTTTTTGAAGAACCCCGACAAGACTGCTACTCCCCAGGGCAACGGCAGGAGAGAGTAAAACCCCAGTCCAACCCATGTCAAACACTTTGAGTCAATAAGTAGTGTAGGGTCCAGAGTCGTTAGGGTTAAGAGTCATGTGAGTCAGGAGTCTTCGAATTCCAGTCCTCCGAGTCATCAGAAGGCCTCACGCCTGAAGATTATGAACATGTAGCCAATGTCATCTTTCCTTTCGATTTGAATGAAATGATAGATCTTTCTGAGTATCCCCTTATTGCCAACTTGACAAATGATAAATTAACTAATTACTTAACAACAATTAATAATATCATTTGAACAAGATGCAAACACACTAAACGAACAATACATTAAAGAAATCTTTAAGCAGGTTATAGACAAAGAGGAAAATCGGGCCCAAGCTGCCGAGGAGGTTTTGACAAGTGTTAACTTGGCTACTGTCGAGGAACCTAAAGAGACACAGATTGGGAACTTCTTCTAGGGAGTTGAATGGGACATACTGGTCAATCTGCTCAGAGAATACATGGACGTGTTTGCATGGTCATACAGGGATATGCCGGGGCTAGATAGTTCGATTGTAGAGCACAGAATCCCTCTAGCACCAGATGCCAAGCCAGTAAAGCAGAAACTGAGAAAAATCAATCTAGAGTGGTCTTTACAGGTCAAAGAAGAGATTGAGAAGCTACTGCGAGTAGGATTCATCAGGGTCATCGAATATCCGACATGGTTATCCAACATCATGACTGTGACTAAGGCCAATGGGAAGGTGCGCTGTTGTGTAGATTTCGGGGATCTGAACAAGGCCAACCCCAAAGATGAATATCCCTTGCCGAACATAGACATTCTGGTGGACGCCACTGCTAACTACGAAGTTAAATCCTTCGTTGATGGCTTTGCTGGCTACAACCAGATCAAGATGGCCGAGGAGGACCAAGAAAAGACAGCCTTCACCACACCGTGGGGAACGTACTGCTATACTGTGATGCCTTTTGGGCTTAATAATGCCGGGGCTACGTATCAAAGGGCAGCGACTGCACTCTTTCACGACATGATCCACAAGGAAATTGAGGTCTAAGTCAATGACATGATAATCCATTCCAAAGGTGAGGATGGACATCACTTTGTTGACCTACGAAAGTTCTTTGAGAGGTTGAGACAGCATTCCATGAGACTGAACCCTGCCAAATGCACCTTTGGAGTGACAAGGGGAAAGTGCTTGGGTATATGGTCACATAACGAGGTATTGAAGTCGATCCCCGAAAGTTCAAGGCCATTATGGACATGAGGCCACCTCGAACCCAGACATAGGTCAAAAGCTTTATGGGTAAATTACAGTACGTCAGCCGTTTTGTCAACCAGCTGACTACCATGTGCGAGCCCATTTTCAAGCTCATGAAGAAGAATGCAGACACAGAATGGACTGAGGAATGCCAGGATGCCTTTGACCAAATCAAGGCGTACCTAGTACATCCCCCGGTGCTATGCCCCCCACATGGATAGAAACCTCTTCTGTTCTATCTCACTGTCACTGATACGGCAGTTGGGGCTATGCTTGCTCAGGAGAAGAAGGACTCTCGGGTAGAAAATGCCATTTACTTTGTCAGCCGGAAGCTGCAAATAAGTGAGCTCAATTACTCAGCGTGCGAAAAGACTTGTGCATGACTGGTCTGGGTAGTCGGTAAGCTGAAGCATTACATGCAAGCCCACTCTGTGAACTTGGTCTCGAAAATGGACCCCATCAAGTATATCTTCGACAAGCCTTCCCTTTCGATGCGTCTAGCAAAGTGGTCGTTCTTCTTAGCTGAGTATGACATCAACTATGTGACGAGAAAGGCAATCAAGGGTCAAGCGTTTTCAGACCATCTGGCAAACTTCCCTAGCAACGAGGACCGCGGGCCTGAACCCCAATTCCCAGATGAAGGGATCTTCGTAGTTGAGCCTGAGAACCAATCGCAGCTATTCTTTGACGGAGCTGCTAAGAAGAGAGGAAACGGCGTAGGAATGCTACTGGTCGATCCGAAAGATGAGCACACGCCAATAGCCATCAAGTTGAACTTCCCTGCCACGAACAATGCCGTAGAGTATGAAGCTTGCATTGCTGGTTTAGAAGCTACCTTAGAAAGGAATGTCAAGGAGCTCGAGGTCTATGGAGACTCAGCCCTGATCATCAACCAGATCTCTAACAAGTGGAAGACTGTGGATCCTAACCTTCAGAGGTATCATGCCTACATGGAAGAGTTGACTGAGCAGTTCAGAGAAGTAACTTTCCATTACCTGCCAAGGGATAAGAACAGATTCACGGATGCCTTAGCTACTCTAGCCTCATTGGTAGAGATCCCCGAGGGAAAAGCGATAAAACCATTCAGAGTGGGTAGAAGAGAAGCCCCGGCTTTCTGTTGTGAAATAGACTTGGGATCCGAGCCTATCAAAGAACCCTAGTACAGTCAGATTTATCAGTTCCTCAAGGATGGGGAATCAGCTTTCAGAGATGAAGAAGGTAGACCAAGGGAAGGCATCAAAGCCAAGAGCTTGCAAGCTCTGAAACGGTTGGCCTCCCACTATGTCATCCTAGGAGGCGACCTGTACAAGAAACGGTACTAGGGACCACTCCTCCTGTGTGTCACCCAAGAAAGGGCCAGAGAGTTAATGAACAAAGTCCACAATGGTCCATGAGGTCCTCATATGAATGCCAGAGCATTGATGCAAGTGATCCTCAGAATGGGCTATTACTGGATTTCCATGGAAACAGACTGTGTCCAGCATGTCCGAGCGTGCGACAAATGCCAACGGTTTGCCAACCTCAATCATCTTCCGCCTCATGACCTGTACTGCATGATGACTCCTTGGCCGTTTGCATCTTGAGGTATTGACGTGATAGGGAAGATAGCCCCGGCAGGAAGCAATGGGCATGAATTTGTGCTAGTGGCAGTCAACTACTTCACAAATTGGGTAGAAGCCAAGTCCTATAAGGTCCTCACTTCCAGAAAGGTGGCCCAGTTTGTCAAAGAAAACATTATGTGCAGATATGGGGTGCCCAATGAGGTCATTTCAGACAACGGGTCGCACTTTGAAGGGGACTGGGATAGATTGCTGTCAGAATTCAGAATTACTCGCCACAAATCGTCCCCGCATGCACCTCGCACCAATGGAGCAGTAGAAGCCGCCAATAAGACGCCGAGCGGATTATCCGGAAAATGGCCACCCGAGGATGTGATTGGCCTCGAAAAGCCGCATCTCGGCACTCGGGGCTACGTAACGTCTGTCAGACAAATGACGGGAGAAACTCCCTTTGCCCTAACTTACGGGATGGAAGCAGTGTTGCCAGTAGAGTTGGAAATCCCGTCACTAAGGGTCCTCCTGGAAAATAGTGTCAATGAAGTAGAATGGTTATGCAGCCGACACGATGAATTGGCCCTGCTTGATGAAAGAAGGCTAAAAGCCATGGAGCACACCCGAGCCTACCAGAGGCGAATGGCCAGGGCGTTCGACAAAAAGGTCAAGGCCAGGGACATCAAAGAGGGTGACCTAGTACTGAAAGTGAAGCCCCCCACCAGAGACAACCCTCTGGGAAAGTGGGAACCCATTTGTCCATGTGGTGCAGAAAATACTCTCGGGAGGAGCGATGAAGCTTACGGACCTGGACGGCAATCCATTTGTCCACCCAGTCAACGGTGATAAGCTCCGCAGGTATTATGTCTAAAAAAAATAATAAAAAATATATAAAATATAAAAAAAATATACATAGTGCAAAAAGAGTAATGCCCAGCTAGGCTGAAAACCGCAAAAAGGGCGGTCTAGGCAAAAGACAGGGTTGCACATAAAAAAAAAAAAAAACCGACCAAAAACAAAATCCCGATAGTTCACCAGAATGAACTACGAAGACCTGAGCGCCTTAGTCTTCCTTGTAAAAGGGGAACGTAGGCAGCCAGAAATGGTTCGGTCTAAACAATAAATAAGACAATCAAGTTTCCATGAAATATGTGTCTTATAAATTCTAAGATAAATATCTTTGTTAATTACAAGTTAAAAACTCCTTGATGAGTTCAAGCACGGTCTACTCTTGACTCTGCTAACCTGCTACAAAGATCTAAAACATACAAAAAGACCTAATAAACTATTGTGTTTGCAAATGGCAATAAGGGAATCCTAGGAATAGATCTCTCAGTCGTCATTCACTGAGTCTTCCTTGTTCTTCTTCCCTTTACCTCGACCCCGTCGAGTGTTCTTCCTCTTCTTCTCTATGATGTCGGTCTCCCTCATCCCAATTTCCGGTATCCTCACTGGAGCCTACACCAAACCTGTGTCAATAAGTGCCTTCTCAATTTGGGCACGAACTCGTACCTCCTCCCTATGAGCCTCAGTAAGGGGAGCGACTTCTGATAGCCTCTCATATTGGGCTTCCATATCCTTAATAAGGTCACCCGACTGGTTATGGGAACTAGCCCTGGCCTCAGCCTCCCTCAGAGTCCTGCTCGAGTCACAGTCAGCCCCCAATAAAGCCTGACGTCTCTCTCCTAAAATGTCCTGAGTCGCCCCCATCTCCTTCTCATACCAGTCCAAGTAGGCCGTGGTCATTATGGTACTCTTCCTGCTCTTGAGAATAGCCCTGGGAGGAAAAGCAGTGTATGTCCATGCCCTCGAGAAAAATGAGAAGCTGGCTGGATCCCTCATGTCAAAAGGAACTACCTCCACGGTACTGATGTCCTTCCAATCATCCAAAGGCTCCTACAAGATCCCAAAATTGCCTGGACGCTAATCAAGGGATGTAGAAAGACGACAGAGACAACCCCGGAACCCTCACTATGTAGGACTCCTAAAACGTCCTCTGAGTCTGTAGTCTCCAATGAGACACCCACCAGTGAATGTCAGAGGTAGACAACCGAGCCATCATCAGCTCCCAGCCACCCTGATCCTGTTGCCTAGGTTCACCTCTCCGAGAAATCACCCAAGGGCACTGGGTAGGCGAAGCCCCCGGCAAAGCCCCAAGCCTCTCCTGTAACCATAAAGTCAGCACCGCTGGGCTCCCAGACCTCATAAAATGGTCTCCCCTAGCCATCCTATCGATGCCATGCAAAGTCTCACCAAAAACCAGCGGGACAATATCCTTCCCAGCCCTGCAGTCTCTAACCATGTCCAAAAGGCCACCATGGCAGACCCTTAAGGACTCAACAGTGAACAGAAATAAGAACTCGCAGAGGATGAAGGCATCCATGGCCACCGGGGTCGCAGTCATATTCGGAGACCCAAACCTGCCTGGGATATCAGAAAGGTCAATCCTGTCAGGGGCTACCATCATCCCCTCGGCCTCTTCCAGAGAAATTTGTAGAAAAGATGCCAACTTTACCGTCACCGGCACGTCTCCGGTCAGAGGAATCGAAATGGCTTCAATTTCTGGACCCCCAATCAATGCTCGGAAGTCTTTGAAGGTTGGGACGAGTTCATTGTAAGAAAAACAGTAAACGTGTCTCCGGACGTCCCAAAACCTCGCTGCAGCTCTCAAAAGGTCCCAATCGGGCGGGAGATCCTTCAAATGCCATAAAGATTTGATCTTGAAGGTGGTATCGAACAGCCCCTTGTTAGATTGAAAGTTGTGTCTCATCCAAGATTGAAGATCGGACAAAAAATGGTCTCTTTTTCCCTTTTGCAATCTGACTGGTTTCTCCATCGGCCGTGATCAAAGTTGATGATTTTTGGTCAAAAATGTGCTCTGGGATCAGTTGGGACAAGTCTAGGGTGAAAATGAAATGAAAAGGCCATCCCTTGATTTTATTTGAAAAAAAACCAGTTCAGACAAGACTTCCAGCCGCACGGCTTCTTTGCCCAAAGACCTGGCCGGACAGCCTCATTTGCTTCTGCAGAAAAAAAATCTGCAGTAGCCAAAGCTGCTGCCCAAGTGGAGTTCTCACCCCACTTTCTCAACAAAACCTGCATAAAAACACGTCCAAACACCATTCATACAATCACATGTCATCACAAACCATTTTGGCCCAGTTTCAGCCCCATTTCCAAGCAAAAAAGCTGACCAGAGGCTCAAGTAATATGCAAAAACATAAAGCATGAATAAGAAAAGCAAATAAAATACCACTCCTTGGCGCCCAAATAAAATGAAAAATAAACAAATTGTGCATAAAAGTGTTCCTTGTTTGTTTCTCTCCTCTCCTAGGTCAACCTAAGGAATCCTAAGCTTCCGACTCCTCGTCGTCACTGCTTAGTTCGTAGAACTCTCGATCCTTCATCAAATCTTCAGCATCACTCACGTCAGATAGATTGACATTCACATGTTCATACTCCGCCAGCTGCTCCAGAATGCCCGTGTTGGGTCCCTGTCCCCGAGGCATGGCGCTGGTGGATGAGGTCTGGTACCCTGAGGTCTGATACCCTGAGGCCGATGAGGTAGAGGCTGTGCTCCCAACGTTCCTTCCAACCTCTGTTCTGCCGTACCAAGCCATCATAAGTACGAGCAGGGACCTGTGAGAAAAGAGAAGAAAAACTCAGGAAATCTCAAAAAGAAGCTCAAAATCGCAGAAAGCAAAGAAATCTGAAAAGAAAAAGGAACCTAGATATACTTACAGTGCTATCAGCAGGCAGAGTATACTGGGGCTCCCTCGTGTCAGGAATAGGCACCTTGAACCTCCTCGGTACCCCATTCACCACGTAGGAGAGATGAGTAGGAGGCATAGGCGGATCGCCGCTCGCTTCCCCGTACCCCGAGCAAAGCCAGCCTATCTTCATTAGCTTCTGCGGCATCCTCAACTGCTGCTCCACAAAGGTGGCATACGGGGTAGCAAAGTCGAAGTACTCCTCGGCCGCCACACCAGCCTGATACCTCGCTATCTCATTCGCTGACCAATGTCTGGGCTGCAACATGAGCGGTGGAGGGTCATGAGGAGTGATAGCATCCAAAGGAGTGACATGGCCACGCTGCCTGGAGAAGTGATCCCCCAAGTAAATGATGTCACAGGTAAGCCCTGTCAGCTACCTCCTCTGCCTAGTCGCCTCCAAGGCATCCCCTAGCAAACCCTCCGGGTACCTCCCCCAAGGATAGAAATCCACCCCATCATGACCATCCCTGTTGATAACCGATCTCACCATCTTGTAATCAAAAGTAATCCGCGTCTTCCCGGTGAACTTATCTCTAGCATCTCCCCTCCAGCGAATCATGGCTGGGAAGATCTCCGGATCACTCTGCTGGTTCCAAGGAAAGAACTTGATCACCTCACAAAACCAGAACTGCATGTTCAAAACAAAAGGTCATTTATCTCATAAAAATCTCAAGACAGAACAATAAAAGAGAGAAAAGAAAGTGAGAATGCCTCCAAAGCAAAAGAAAAACAATCCATCGAAGCAGCCTTGTTTTGGCTGTACAAATCCAAAGAGAAGTAGAGCTTAGCCAATCCGGCCTCACCCCAAGAGACCCCCCCGACCTCATCCAAGTTCTCCAAAGAGTCAAGCAGGCAAAGCATTTCCAGCGTTCCAGAATTAGCAAAAACGGTGACTGACAGGATCAACCACAAGAAAGCTCTCGAGAGCTGGTGGGCAGTCACCTCATTGGCGGCAAACCCCTGCATACACTCCAGAACCGCCACCTCAACATACCTCGTCTCCATCCCAATCCCCTTAGTACGGAGGTCAAATCCCACCAAAGCTCTAAACTCCTCTGCGGTGATGTGATCTCTCCAGCTCACAGGCCTCCCAGTGAACTGCAAGCCAGTGATAGCAGTGAAGTCGGTCGGAGTCACCGTAATCTCTCCCCTGCTAAGATGAAAGCTATGGGTGGTGTCCCACTAAAACTCTGAAAGGGCCTGGACTAGCCCCTTGCTCTTAAAGGTCACATGGATACCTCTACCAATAGCGTCAATGAAAGAATCAAGGCCGGTCGCCATCACCAGCTGCTTGGGATTCACCCCATCCTTCTCGATGTTGGGCATCCTATCCCACAACTTCACAACCACCTCAGAGGGTCCCCTCGACTTGTTCTCCTATAGGAAAACACAACAAAAAATGTGTCAGTCCTTCATTTCATCTCAAAAGCATGCATAATTTAAAAGCGCACACATTTTGCAAACAAAAGCATTCATAAGAGATTTTTAGCATCCTTTGCCTAGAAAATGTGTCCTTCATCATTTGAAGCACGTCATCCCGAGCACATTGCTCTCCTAAGTACAAATTTCCAATTTTCACAAAGTTCTTTGCACATAAGCATTAATCTTTCAAAATGGCATGCATGAATCCTTTTCATCGTCCAAAATCTTGTTTTCCTATCCATGATCAGAAATTGACCTAGTTCTAGCACATGCAAGGACTCCGTCACATTTTAGGCATTATTTTTCTTATTTTATTTTCAAAAAATGAGTCATTCTCATATTTTTTTCAAGTAAATTGCGCATGCATGTTCATTTATGTCCTTTACCTCATGGGTTAATATTCAAATTCCCAAAATCATCAACAAAAATCATAGGAAAATTTGAAAAATTCCTAAAAATCGGGTCAAGCCCTAAATCAATCAAAAATCAATCAAAATTGACAAAATCAAGCAAATCAAGAATGCTTACCCCAATAGATTGAGGTTTCGTCGATTTGTGCTCCCTCCTCCCGGGATAGAGCTCAAAAGGAGGCATGGTGAAGTCATACTTTTGCTCGGTTCGAACGAACTCCCTCCTCCTCCTCCTAGCGGCCTCCGACAAGTTCCTCCGCGCTTGCCTTGGTACAATATTCCCCTTCAGATCCATCTTGAGTAGTAGAAGCAAATGAATTGAAGAATTTTGAAAAATTCTCTCTCTACTCTCTCCCTCTTCCTCGGCAGAAATAAGCCAACAATGGCGCCTCTGCCCGTTTCAATTCTGTTTAAATAATCTGGTGAAATTAAGATTCAAGCCGGATGGCTTCTTTTTCCCCATCTCCCGCCGGGCGGCTTCATCCGCTCCGTGCTGAATTTACACTTTTGCCCCTGAACTTTCCACTTAGGCATACAATTCCCGTTATCTCTTAACCAGAGTAACACTGTTTTCCAAGGATATCCGTTATCTCTAAAGAAAATAAACCTTCCTCTCGAAGTGCCTCCGTTACTTCCGTTATAACGGAATAACGCTAGGTGACATCCTCCGAATTGTCAAAACTCAAACTTTAGCTACCTCTATCTCATAGATAGTGAAGTACGCTTCAGTTTCTCTAAGCTTTAGCTACCTCTATCTCATAGATAGTGAAGTACGCTTCAGTTTCTCTAAGCTTTAGCTACCTCTATCCCATAGATAGTGAAGTACGCTTCAGTTTCTCCAAACTTTAGCTACCTCTATCTCATAGATAGTGAAGTATGCTTCAGTTCTCCAAACTTAAGCTACCTCTATCTCCTCGATAGTGAAGTACGCTTCAGTTTTTCTAAGCTTTAGCTACCTCTATCTCATAGATAGTGAAGTACGCTCAAGTTTTCCCAACTTTAGCTACCTCTATCTCCTAGATAGTGAAGTACGCTTCAGTTTCCCAAACTTCAGCTACCTCTATCTCCTCGATAGCGACGTAAGCTTTAGTTTCTTCAAGTGACAACCTCCATTAATTGTCAATCAGGTGACAACCTCCATTAATTGTCAAATAAGGTGACTCCTCCATTAATCGTCAAAACCTCAAGGATCCTTGACACTGTTCCTGACTATCTAGTGAGACTTGAACTACAACCAAGGCTTAATTCCTTCAGGATACGTAGGTAGCCTTTCATAAAGGTCCAGTCATCCGACCGCAATGGTCACCCTTTTCATTCATCACTCCTCAGTGGTGCATGAGCCTTTCATAAAGGTCCATCCATCCGACCGCAATGGTCACCCTTTTCATTCATCACTCCTTAGTTATACATGAGCCTTTCATAAAGGCCCAGCCATCCGACCGCAATGGTCACCCTGTTCCTTCGTCACTCCTCAGTGGTGAAGTAGCCCCTCACAAAGGTCCAGATATCCGACCACATTGGTCACTTCTTTCATCTGGCATATCCCCAGTACGATCAGTCACTTGACCTCCTAGGTCACTTTCCTTCTATCTTCCTAGCAAGATACCAGTTTCTCTTCGCCATTCCCCATTGGATCCCGAACTATGACCCGGCTTAATTCCTCCGGGATACGTAGGTAGCCTACTTTAGATTCAGCCAATTCATCACATATGACACCCCTTTCCCTAGCAGATCTTTTCCGAACTACGATCTGGCTTGATTCCCGACCGGGATACATAGGTAGCCTTCCAAAGGTTCAGCCACTCGACCACCTTGGTCACCCAATCTGTCTCGACAGTTCGCCAGATTGGATCCTTTTTTATCGACAACCCCACTTGCCCTGCAAGTGACATTTCCGAGGGGCTTCTGTAAGTACCCAAATCTGGCTCATGCCTTCCGGTTAAGTTTCTCGGCAATTCCCCGAACTTTCCTAAAGTTCAGGGGTAATTTAGGAACTTTCCCAAACCTTCCAAGGGGTGAAGGACTTGTTAGGAATTAAAATTCCACGTAGTCCCTCATTGGAAAGAGCTTCTAGAATGCCACCTTGCATTATTCTAGAATCAGGCTGAGTCACTAATGGATAAGACCGCACGGCTTCATTAGCCAAGGGTTACAGCCGCACGGCTTCATTAGGAAGCACAAATCTGCCTATAAATAGAAGCCTCCTCTATTCATTTTAAAGGGAATTTTTGGCACTGTTACTCTGCCAAAATAGAACCACGAATTTCCAGAAAGCTAAAACCTCCCAAAATCACCTCCCTCCTCTCCAAAATCCCTCCAAAGTTGCTCCTTCCTTAGAAAAGCTTCAAGGGAAATAGAGGAACACCACCATTGGTAACCTCTCCTCCTTTTCTCCTTGAAATATACTCCCTCCGTCCCACCTCACTTGACACCCTTGAGGTGGGCACGGGAACTAATAAAAAAGAATAAAATAAAAAAAATGTGTGGTAGAAAATGAAGAGAGAGAATGAGTGGGGTAAATAGTAGTGTTGGTTGAATAAATTGAGTGGTGGAAAATAAAGAGAGAGAATGAGTGGTGGGGTAGAGTGAATATAAAATTATAAAAAGTAGGCTATTTTGGAAAGTGTCAAGTGAGCTGGGACGGCCCAAAATGGAAATAAGTGTCAAGTGAGGTGGGACGGAGGGAGTACTTGTTATTCTTGTTATATTGCTCCTTGCTATTTATATTGCTATTTACTTGCTTTATATGTGATTTATTGCTATAAAAATCAAGTCTTTACTATGTAGGTCATAATACCCCACATTCCCCTATCACATGGGATTCATGGAGGATCCATCCCAAG
Source organism: Adenophora triphylla var. japonica (assembly GCA_022495995.1). Lineage (NCBI taxonomy): Eukaryota > Viridiplantae > Streptophyta > Magnoliopsida > Asterales > Campanulaceae > Adenophora > Adenophora triphylla. Next base: position 78,168 of record JAFEMH010006004.1, read on the forward strand.
GATGAACAAAAAGACCACAAATGGCTTGTTCTAGGGTGGATCTCTCACATGATGATGTGAAAATGTCATATTTTTTATATAAAAATGTCATCTTTACATTAAAGATGTCATCTTTAGTCATATCAATGTCATCCCCTTCCATAGATCTTGCTTCCAAGGATTGTCCACCTAAATGGTTCTTAAAGGACATACGAAAGTCATAAAGGTCCTCCCTTTACATTCCTAGTCCTAGCTTGCATAGTGTTCATTACACATATTTGTATACAAATGTCATCTTTACTTTGAAATGCATTTCCCCATGTCCCTCATGGTTGGATCACTCTCCAAGGATTGCCTAGTGAACTTCTTAAGGCACAAAAAGGCATAGGATGAGTATAAAGATCCAATCTTTATACACCTCCCCTTAGTCCCCTTTGGTACTTGAAGCATCTCTTGGGGTAAAATGGTGTAAAGGTCATATCTTTACATCATTTCCTCCATATAAAGATGCCATAGATGGATATCCCTTTAGAAAAGGATGAACTTGAGCCCCTACATCTCCGATCATCACTTGAGACGAGCACAAATGTCCCTATCAAGCTCAAATCGTCTCAAGATGTAGGATTGATGGGCAAAGGTCCTTCCTTTCTAAAGAGTCTCATTCTTGGACTATAAAAAGAGGTGTCCCTATTCCGATCACATATGACCCAAGATCTCATAATGATGGTCGTAAGTCCAAGATGAGCACGGGATCCAAGTCCCGAACATATCAAAATCTAAGGAATCCCGAGCGATAACCAACTCATGGTTTATACGTCCGGAAGACCACTTGGCACATTCCCCCCCTTTTATCAAAACACATCCCACACACGAAAGCACAAAGGCAAGCACAAAAGTCAGATCTTGGAAGACTTGCTTCGGCAAGGCTCCTTGGGTGAACGCCAAACGTTCTTTCCAAGGGGTAACTTAACCTCCGGACCCAAATCCTTTTTTTCAAAGTTTTGAGGAAATCAAAATGGCGTGGCGACTCCGTTTTTCAATTTAAACCGGATATATTCAAACCGATGTGAGGAGGTGACCCCTTACATGAGAAAGCGGTTCAAGAAAAAAAAACAAAAAAGCGCCGCGATCTTGGGCACCACATTCACAGTAAGCGTACAAGCTATCGTTGTAGTAGTATACACAAGCAAGGGTCGAATCCACAGAGACTGAGTGAGAACGAGCTTATTTAGCCAATGCTAGGTTATGATTTGAATTTGCTTAAGAACTAAGGAAAATAATTAAATAAGAGCAAGTAACAAAAGGAAACAAGAATCGAAGGGATTTACCAGATTAAAAAGAATTCACGGATTGGAATTTCATAGTGTCGCAGTAATATGCTATTAATAAAAGATAGTATTTAATCAATTTCAAGAGTTCATTCGCTAATTCAAGAGTTGGGACGGTTTGGTGTGCGATTTGCAACTCTTCTAATCTCAATTACTAGGGTTTTAATTACGTCACCCAATAATTAAAGATTGCATTAAAAATCCAAGGAATACATGAACCTAGATCTTCTCGATACAGTTATTTCACCGATTAAATCTAATCCACAAAGTTTGATCCAGTAATTATTACTCACGTTAATTATCTAATAAAAACCCTAAATATAATGAAGAACAACTTTGAGGAACAAGAGATTAATTAAAATTGAAATTAGGTTTTTAGCATAAAACTTTGACACCGTTTATACCCAATTCATGAACAAATAAATTAGCCACACATATTCATGATAGCAATCACAAATAATAAAACCTGGAATCTTGACAAAAAGCTTCAATTCTTGCTAGGGCTTGAAGCCTACAAAAGAAAAGTAAAATCGAAACACTAATAATATTCTAAAAGGAAGTATATATCCTCCACCCAATAATCCTAAATCTCCAAGGAAAAGAAAATAAAAAAGAAATAAATAAAAAGGTTTCCAATGCACAGGTGGTCAAAGTCAGGATAGGATTCGATTTGAGCGATCAAAGTCAACATAACAGAATTCGATTCGCAGTCGTGGTACGAGTCATACCATTTTCTCCACTCGTGCTGAAAGGCAGCACGAGTCGTGCTCCTAAGCACTACTCGTGCACTTTATTTCAAATTGTTGACTTTTCTCTGATGATTGACTTGCATTCATTTCGTTTTATTAATTCACAGTTGCACTTTGGTCACTGTACTTCCCAAATTTGCAGTTTGGTCTTTGAACTTTCCAGATTTTCACTTTGGCCCCTGAACTTTATAATATCAGATTTATCCCCAAATTTTCCATAAGTCCAGTTTGGTCCCTGAATTTCCAAAATAAGCTCAAATCCTTCGTTTTCTCCATAATTGCAATTCAACCCCTGTACTTTTAAAACACTACAAAATACATTAAATTCTCAAGGTTTCGAGCATCAAATAAGCTAGGAAACGTATCTTTTGGATGAGTAAAACTACATCCATCAGGGGGGAGTTATAATGTGTACATGTTGAAACTACCTGCTGATTTGGTTCTCAATTAAGCTAAATGGTATTTTTATTTTTTATTGAAAGCTTTATACATAATCTTTAGTGGGCTTCGCATGAGGCTCCCCTTATATTTATCCCCTCTATGGATTTGGAGAATTTCCTCAGGTATGCCAATTAGACCTCAAAGAATCCATTTTTGGGATGAAGGAAATAATATTTAAAGTTAGGGTCAAATTATGTATGAAATTATTTATGTAGATTTTTTGTTATAATGATAGCAGTTCAAATGCTCTATATTTTTTTTGTATCATATTGTGGATGAAATCATGTGTACAAGGAATTTTTTCTATAGTTTTTATTATTAATTTCATTATATATTTCATAATTTAATCTTCATTATTATAAGAATTTTTTTAGTTGGTTTACTTATTTTTAGAAAAGTGTTTTTTTAAGTGCGTTTAACGCACGGGTGGCATTCTAGTTTTATTATAATGATTAGATTGATATTAATGTTTAGTTATATATTAATCATAATAAAAGGTCAAATGTCACCAAACATGAAATAGAGAGAGTACATAATTAACCATATATACTTCCTTCGCCTTTGTTTTATGATGTTTTATAACAAATGTGTATTTATCTTTCTTTTTGTCCCAAGATAAATATAATAATTTATTGTGTAATTGTGGTGTATCAGTGTAGTTCTTACTCATACAACTTAATAATAGTGAGACATTATAATCATGCACACGAATAATATAAAAGTAATCAATAAGAAAACATACAATTTGCAGGCTCATCTCAATAATTATAGGGGTCCTGTACTAAAAAGGGGTGTAAGTGGTTCGGTTCAAACCGAGGTTTGAGACCGAAACGAATCAAATCATGCGGTTTGGTTTGATTTTCAATCACGAATAGTTTGGTTCGATCTCAAAAATTGGCAAAACCGCATGGTTCTGTTTGGTTTGTCGTCTGACTCTTTCAGACCGAACCAAACCAAATCAAACCCCGGTTTGAGACCACTAGACTGAACCACCAAACAGAACCGCCCCCAGACAGAACCGCCAAGCCAAACTATCAAACTGAACTATCAGACCAAACTACAAACCATATGATCAAATCACTAGACTAAATCCCCATAATGATGCTGCAGGAAATGTGCTTATCAATCTTCCTCCACGTGGCAGGACTGATCACCTGGCTCCTTGACCTGAAAACAGAACCCACGACTAGCCGGATGTGTCTCCGGCAAAGACGCTCGGGCGTGAGAGTAAGATAACAGTTGTATGAAGCTCAAAATGTATTGAATAATGAATTCAGAATACAAAATGGCAGTTACCTTTTACCGTTTGGTAGTGATGAAGTATTTATAGACAAGAGTAGTGTATTTTTGGGGAGGCGACATGTACTCCGAGATTGTAGCGGCAGTTACTTGGACGTGGGAACATGTCCATAACGGTCCCTGATTTGTAGGGATGTGGTTATGAGGATTGTTCAACCAAATAAGCCGGCAAATGTTAAGTCGTCACTTGTTGATTTAGGTCGAGGTCGCCACTCGAGATATGGTCGACCTGACTGTCGGGTAGAGCATGGTTCGTACCCGAATTGTAATATGGATCATGAGGTCGGACTAAGTTAGGTCGGGACCTGGTAGGTCGGACCATGAGCTTAGTCGATTGATACTTGAGATGGGCTTTTGGGCCTTGTTTTGATTGGACCAGTCTTATTGGGAATGTGGAGACCAAGGCTCTGTAATTGGACTTTACTCGTTTGGCCCAACTAGACACTTTTGGTATGTTCAAAGGGCCCCCAACTTTCGAGTTGACTTCGTCGACTTGGAAGTTAAGAAGATTTCTATGACGAAAATTGCTTTTCTCGCAGGTCGATGCTAGTCTTTGAAGTAGGTCGACCATGATGACGTGGCAACATCCTGATCGTTGGTGATGAACGGTTGGAGATGAAGGAGCGCCGATTTTCATAATGATTACAATTCTGACGTTTGGAACTCCTTCTCGAAAACCGCTTCGCCTTTAATTTTGGAAAATTAATTTTGATTTTCCTTTCCCTTTCCAAATTTAGGAAAATATAAATAGGAAAATCCCTCTTCGTTTAGAACTTTTACCGTCCTAAAACTTCTTCTTCTCCGGCGATAATCAAGGGATTGCAAAGAAGATTTAAATCTAGCTCTCTTCAAAGAACGAACCTACCTTCGCAATTAATTAAGGTATTTCCCTCGTATCCTTGCTTTAGGGTTTTAATTTATGCACTGTTTCTTCGTTTCCGCCATGGCTAGGACCTTTAGTTGCGAACCAGGGCGTGGTATGGTTACCGCACCGTTAACCGTAGGGCATGCAAGAATGTGAACGGTGAGTGGAGAGTGATGTCCTTGGATGAGTGTGCCTCCATTTTGACTAGTTGGGGGTTGAATTACACTGAGATAGGGCTGCCCATTGTAGGGGAGATTGAAAATGTGGTGATTGACGACTCAAATGTTGTCGCTTTTCATCTATTCCATGATTTGCTTGACCATATCACCTTGTTTTATGTTAGGGACGTCAAAAAGCCCTCCTTCCTTAGAAATAGAATAGGTTTTCCGGGGGAGTCTAGGTCGTCCTTAGGTAGGTCGACCGAACATGATCATAGGACTGACTCCCCTGCTTCCTCTTTTGCTTGTACAGATATGGCGACTCAAGAAGGGAATGCTGCCTCAACTTCTTCTGGTCCTCGAATTGTCAATGCATTTGGGCCCAATGTGGTGCCAGGCAAGAATGAGAGGGGCTATGTGCCCCAACGACCTACTCGTGGGAGGAAGAATTTGGAGTCCCGTTATGATGTGATCTACAACTTCTGTGGGGTAGATAGGGCAGACTTTAGGGTGACCATCCTTAGTCAGAAACAATTTTTGGCCAAATATCGTGCGACCTTTACTAGAGATGCTACTAAGGTAGCTTTCTTCTATGGGCAGTTTGAGGCTGGGTTGAGGTTGCCGTTGGATCCTTTCATTAATGAGTTTCTGGAATGTATGGATGCCCTCCCTCTTCAGCTCGGTGCTAACACTTGTAGAGTGCCGGTGTGCTTTGATGGTGTGTAGGCTCTTGGGTCATGAGCCTTGTATGAAGGTTTTCAAAGAGTTTTTTGGTGCCAAGCTAGATAAGCATGATTGGGGAATTAGTACTCCCTCTAAGCCCAACTCTCCCAAGTTGTTTACCAACCTTCCAAATAAACACAATTGCTGGAACTCGCATGTAGTTTTGGTTGAGAGCAGCCGGATGGGAATTTCCGTTGCCCAATGATGAATCTGACGTTATCAGTGAGGACAATTACTGGGAGCCTCCTTGGTGTAAAACTTTGTATAGAAAGCTGTGTGCCCTGGTCAAGGATGGACCCGTCAATTGGGAGTCATTAGTGACAACCAAGTACAATTATATTCTAGCAGGGATGATGCCTGGAGATGAGGTCGCAGAGCCCCTCGCGCCCGTATTGACAGAGGCCAGTGTACCCCGATTGGGTAACTCACTCTTTGGGTAGATTAGAGGAGAATTGTCGCTTTGCCGAAGCAAGCCGACATCGCAAGAACAATGGAGAACACATTGGTGGTAAGGGTTTACTCGCCTTCGTTCATTAGCTCGTCCAATGTTAACTTGCATAAGTGATTTTTTATAGGCGTATAGGATTGCTTTAATCTCGCATACTTAACTTTCAGCTCGTCACTTGCTTGCTCGCCTGTAGAATCAATCAATTCGTACATAGAACCGCTTGTAATCGTATCTCCGTATTTATCAAATGGTTTGCTCATATGTAGAATTAATTCGTACATAGAACCGATTTTATTTGCATACATGACTCTTAGCCCATCCGTTGTCTATTCGCATGTAGAACCGGTTAGCTCGTACATAAATCCGTTTCGAATTGTCACCCCGTACTTATCAAATTGCTTGCTCGTATGTAGAATTAATTCGTACATAGAACTGCTTCGTATTGTCGAACTAACACTTTGATGTCGTGCAGTTTTGACTCCCGAACAAGAAGCCGCCATGGTTCGAATTGTTGGAGTTTCTGACAAGAGGAAGGCTAAGAGGGCCCACGGAGCTGTGAACGCTAAGGCCAGCAGAGAGAGGGAGGCTGCTGTAAGGAATAATCTTCTCTCAAAGGACAATGCTGGGCTGATCCCAATGGAGGAGGTCGTTATAGAGGACCTTCAACAGAGTGGCTCCCATTCCATGAATGTGAATGAGGGAGGGGAGGAATTCAGCAGGTCGCCTAGGCCAAGTCTGAGCTCTGATCCAGTTCAAGAGGCCAATGCTGCGACCTCTGGAGCCGAGATGGCGGGGTCCAGCCCAATGAATGTGGTTGAAATTAATGATGATGCTGTTGAGGAGGAAGATGATCAGGTGTTGAGGACAAGAAAAAGATCAAGGTCTGGAAAGGGCAAGGCCGTCTCCCCAAGTCTACTCCCTCCTCTAGCCCCTCCCCCGAGGAGCCAAGAATCCGTAGATGCTTTGATTCAGAGGCTTAGCGATGTTCCCCCTCTCATTGGGGTCAACAGCATGACTCGCCGCTATCCTGAGGTGGCGCTTGGTCAAGTGGTGGTGAGAAGGGCCTTGGATGTAGATCTCCTAGCTTACTTTGCAGATAAGGGGATGACTCCAGAGGAATTCTCGGCCCGATCTGGGTTGGTACACAGCGAGGTAAACCTTTACTTTCCCTTTCTGTTTGGTCGCTTATTCTGTTAATTCGTCAGTTCACCTTCTATGCCTTAGCCGAGCTAATACTTCAATGTTTCCTCTAATGCAGTCTCTCACCATGAACGAGCAAGCTAAAAGCTCTTGGAGGGCGTCAATTGAGAGGGAGAAGCAGGCTTTGCGTGATTATGCCAAGAAGGCACAAGAGTTGGCCGATTTGAGGGAGAAATACAATGATCTGGATAACTCGTGTGAAGCCAATGAAATGGTGAAGACGAAGGCCCTGTCCGATCTTGCAGCTGCTGAATCTAAGATCAAGGAGGTGGAAGCGGAGAGAGATGCAGAGAAGAAAGAACTGGAAAAAACCAAAACTGAGCTGGCCACAGTCAACAAACTTCTGAAGGAGAAGGATGCCTTCTTGCTCGAGTTGCATGAACAGCATCGACTTGAGAGAGAGAAGAGTCAGAAAGACCTCCAGGCCGCCATTGAGAGAACTGCTAAGGATGCCTCTGAAGCCGCGGTTGAGAAGTTCAAGGAAGGGGACGAGTACTATGATGCCATCGTGTCTAAGGCACAAGATTTTCTTGAGGTCGGCAAGAGACACATGGCCCGTCGTGCACTTGTAGATCCAACGGCTGCGGTTACCATCGAGCAATTAGCTCGTTGGTTTACTGAGTCTCAATATGATATGACGGCTCGTGGTGGTCACTCGCTCGTTCCTTACCTTGAAAATGATCTAGCTTTCATTGCCCAAGAGGATGAGGAGGATCACTGCGAGAAGTGGGAAGCTCCCCCTGTTCTTGATAGAAATTTTGATGTGGTCTTGGCGGAACTCGACGATGCTGAAGCCATGGACATTGAAACTGAGCAGACATATTCTGAATCGGGTAAGCCTATAGAGCTCCAGCAACAAGAAGATGGTGAAGGTCGAGCTTCCATAGACGACCAAGCTGATGTAGTTCAAGACCCTTGATTTTATTGAGTTGTAATGAACAAGCCCCAACAAACATTTTTTGTTTTTTGCTCTAACATTATCCGAATGCCTTGGCCCAGTTTTTTGGGAGGCAAAATATTTTTGTAAGTTAATTTTGTCCAAGTCTTAGCCCGTTTTGGGAGACTTATCTCTATCATAGCTGACTTTTGTTTTCAGAATGTTGTATGTTTTTCATTCCATATTGTATGTCGAGCTAGATGTAGATAATATAAATGAGTCAACTTGAGCTTAGAGGCGACTTGATCTTGTTGGTTTAGTCGACCTCAGACTTGATTAACTTTTTTGTGAACGCGATTGACCATGAGTCGAACCTGTTCATACTATTGAAACTGACCCGGGATCGAGTTAATTAGGACCAAGTTGATTAGGAATCATACTTGTTGAATAGGCAAAGCTGATTAAGAATCGAGCTAAATAAATCAAGCTGACTAAGAGTCGAGTTTGTTAGAACTAAGTCGACTAAGAGTCGGACTTGTTAAGTGAACAAAGCTGATTAAGAATCGAGCTTGTTAGAACGAAGCTGACTAAGAGTCGAGCTTGTTAGGGTGAAGCTGACTAAGAGTCGAGCTAAGATGAACTGACTAAGAGTCGAGTTTGTTAGAACTAAGTCGACTAAGAGTCGGACTTGTTAAGTGAACAAAGCTGATTAAGAATCGAGCTTGTTAGAACAAAGCTGACTAAGAGTCGAGCTTGTTAGGGTGAAGCTGACTAAGAGTCGAGCTAAGATGAACTGACTAAGAGTCGAGCTCGTTAGAACGAAGTCGACTAAGAGTCGGACTTGTTAAATAAACAAAGCTGATTAAGAATCGAGCTTGTTAGAACGAAGCTGACTAAGAGTCGAGCTTGTTAGGGTGAAGCTGACTAAGAGTCGAGCTAAGATGAACTGACTAAGAGTCGAGCTCGTTAGAACGAAGTCGACTAAGAGTCGGACTTGTTAAATAAACAAAGCTGATTAAGAATCGAGCTTGTTAGAACGAAGCTGACTAAGAGTCGAGCTTGTTGATATTAATGTAACACTATGTTTGATCGAATAAACTGCTCTTTTCATTGAAGTAGGAATCATGCTTACATCAATTTGAAACTAGCTTTAACACAAACTTGAACTTTGAAATTGAGAACTAGAAGTAGTATTTGATGAGGTGAGTAGCATGCCAAGGATGTTTCAACTTGTCACCTCCAGGATGAGCTATCATGTAGGTTCCTTCCTTGACGACTCGAGTGACTATATAGGGACCTTCCCAGTTAGGAGATAGCTTGTTCTGCTGGGTCCTTCTACCCGTTGCCTCAATCTTTCTCAATACATAATCTCCAACTTGGAAAGACCTTGCCTTGACCTTCTTGTCGTGGTAGCTCTTAGTTCGCTGCTTGTAATTGACCATTCGGAGGTAGGTACATTTCTCGCTTCTCGTCGACTAGATCCGGGTCGATCAATCTATTGGTATCATTTTGCTCTTGATTGAAGAAAGTTACTCTAGCGGGGGGAATCGAGCTCGGCGGGTGCCATGGCCTCGACCCATACGTAAGAGCAAAAGGGGTTTCCCAGTAGGCCCCGAGTGGTTGTACGAAGCGCCCAAAGCAAGCAAGGGGAGTTCGTCCAACCAATTGTTTCGTCGACCTACGAGCCCGGTCTTGAGCGAAGATAGAACAAGTTTATTTGCTTTGCTTCGGCTTGCCCATTTCCTTGAGGATAGGCGACGAAGATTTCCAATGTTTGATTCCAACCCGCTTCATCTACGCTTCAAAAGTGCGGGAGAAGCGTAAACCATTGTCGGACACTATAGCTCGAGGAAAACCAAACCGGCACCAAATGAAGTCATGAATAAAGTTGATAGCATTTTCCTCGTGATGCGAGCTAATGGTTTGGACTCAACCCATTTAGTGAAGTAATCTATGGCGACGATCACATACTTGCAGGTTTCCTCGGGCGGGAGGAAGGGTCCAATCGTGTCGATGCCCCACATGTTAAATGGCCAAGCTACGATCACAGGAGTCTGCTCTGTTGTAGGCACATGGGGAAGGTTGGCAAACCTTTGGCATTGATCACATTGCTGAACAAAGTTGTGAGTGTCAGCTCTCATGTGTGGCCAGTAGTATCCCAACGTGATTAACTTGTCAGCAAGAGTCCTGGCCCCCGGGTGTCCACCACAAATTCCACTATGTACCTCGTGTATCAATAGGGCGACCTCTTGAGGGTGGATGCATTTTAATAATGGTCGAGTATAAGATCTTACGAATTCGCCTCCTTGAATGACATACCTTGGAGCTTTCTTTTTGATAGCTCGAGCCTTCTTCTCGTCATCTGGCAGCTCTCCACTTTCTATGTATGCCTTCATTTCTTCGATCCAACACTTCTCCTGAGTCCAATTTCTTGAGGGATCATCTATGCATTGAATTTTTACTCTTTCATAGGCTGGACTTTCGAGGAAGGAGATGGGTTCATCATGTGGTTCATCCGAAGTGGCTAACTTCGAGAGGAGGTCAGCTAGCTCATTGTCCTCTCGTCCAATTCTTTGAATCTCCCAGAATTCCAAATCTTTTATCAGTTCCTTCACCAGGTCGCAGTATTTAATCAGTGTGGAGCTAAGTACCTCGTACTCGCCTCTGACTTGGTTAACTATCAATTGTGAATCACAGTAGGCCATGATCTTAGTAGCTCCAAAACACTTGGCGTACTCAATAGCTGCGATTAAAGCCTCATATTCGGCTTGGTTGTTGGAAGCATCAAATTTGAACCTTAGTGATTCTTCATACACGGTTCCAGACTCTGGCTCGATTAGCACTATCCCAGCTCCACTGCTATTCTTGGTTGCTGATCCGTCTGAATAGACCTTCCAACAATCGTCGGGTAGACTGATGGCAACCTGGGACTCTGACTCCTTTCCTTTAGCCTTTTCTTTTGGAGCTCGCTGCTCGTCATCTTCCTTGGTGAACGTAAGCTCGACCAAGAAGTCAGCTAGAGCTTGAGCCTTTAACGCCTTTCGAGGTCGATACTCAATGTCAAATTCAGTAAGGGCAATTGACCAATTGAGAAGTCGACCTGAACTCTCCGGCTTGTGAAGAATTTTTCTTAGAGGAGCATTTGTAAGAACCACAATTGGATGAGCCAGAAAATAAGCTCGCAGCTTCCTTGAAGCCACGACTAGGGCATAGGCGACCTTCTCAGCATTGTAGTATCTGCTCTCCACATCTGATAGAGCCTTGCTGATGTAATATACTGGCTTTTGAAACCCCTCATCTTCTCTAACCAAAACCGCTGCCACTGATTTATCTCCCACGGATAAATACACAAACAAAGTTTCACCAGTGGTCGGGCTACTCAGGAGAGGTGGAGTAGCGAGGTAATCCTTCAGCTGTTGGAACGACGAATGACATTCGGTCGTCCACTCAAAACTTTTCGTCCCCCTCAATGCTTTGAAGAAGGGGAGAGACCTTTCTGCTGACTTTGATATGAAGCGACCAAGAGCCGCTACCCTTCCATTAAGTCGCTGCATCTCTTTGATAGTGGTGGGAGCCTTCATGTCGACTAAAGCCTTGATTTTTTCTGGATTAGCCTCTATGCCTCTTTGAGATACCATAAATCCAAGGAACTTTCCAAATAGCCTACACCAAACACACACTTGCTGGGATTGAGCTTCATGTCGTTTGCTCTCAAATTGGCGAACGTCTCCTTCAGGTCGACTACGTGACTCCCGGTCTTAGTTTTAATGACCATGTCGTCAACGTAAGCCTCCATATTTCGACCAATTTGTGAGGCAAAGACCTTGTTCACCATTCTTTGATAGGTAGCTCCTGCATTTTTTAAGCCAAATGGCATCATGTTGTAGCAGTAAATGCCTCCAGCTGCTTGAAATGCCGTTTTAACAATGTCATCCTCGTGCATCTTTATCTGGTGGTATCCCGAGTAAGCATCCAGGAAACTGAGAGTAGAGTGGCCAGCGATGGAATCAACAAGCTTGTCAATTCTAGGAAGAGGATAGCTATCCTTTGGGCAAGCTAGATTGAGAGTAGTGAAGTCGACACACATCCGCCACTTGCCATTCGATTTCTTCACCATGACCACGTTGGCCAACCACGTTGTATGAGTGGCCTCCTTGATTATCCCTGCACTCAAAAGTTTTTGTACCTCAGCTTTGATAGCCTCTTCCTTGTCGCGAGCAAAACTTCTCAACTTTTGGGGTCTAGGCTTTATGGTCGGGTTGACTTCAAGTCTGTGAACAGCGACCTCTTCCTTGATTCCCCTCATGTCCTCTACCCTCCATGCGAAGACATCGTTACTTTCCCTGAGTAGCTCGATGATTTCTGCTCGCTCCTCAACTGATAGCTGCTTCCCAATCTGAATTTTTTGGTCGGGGTAGGAAAAGTTGGTGATTACTGACTCTAACTCATCCACAGCTTCTAGCTCTGGTCCATCCCTAAATTGTAGAGTCTCAATGATTATCTCCTTGACCCTTTGTCTCTCCTCGGCCCTCAGGTGTGGAGCTTCTTCTGCTATCATATCATCTAACTTGTACAACCTCGTGGTGGTGGCCCCCGAGTTATTGTCGAGCTGGAGGCATAGGTTGCCTATGATGACTTGGTCGACCATAACTACATCTGAATCGACCTCAGTGGTGTTAGAGTGACGTGTCGACTCAAGCATGACCTCGTCATTTGAGCGATAGGTCGACTCTTCCACATCGGTGATTGTTGACAGTCTGGTAGTTTTGGTGACTGATTGAGACAACTTTAAGTAACCATCAGCAGTCTCAATCTCTAGCTCCCTTTTCTTTCTTTCTCTTAGAACATGATCCAGATAAGCACGAGCTGTGCCTTGTACACAACCCACTCCAGCAGGTGTGGGGAACTTTACTCGCTGGTGAGGAATTGATGCCACCATTCCAAGAGCGACCTGTCCAGGAATTCCAAGGATGGCGGCATAGTCACTATTTACATCAATTACGATAAATTGTACCTTAGAGACAACCCTGAGGGGGTGCTGGCCTAGGTCGACGTCGAGCACTATCTGGCCTTTAGTATCAACTCGATGGTTGGTGAAGCCCTCCAACCTGCCATCATATCTCTCCAACTGTTCGTCATTAAGACCCATCTCCTTGAAAGTTTTGTAAAACAAAATATCCTTGCAGGCCCCCGTGTCGACTAAGAGTCTGCTCGTCGTACATCCATCAATGAGACCTGGGATGACGAGAACTTGCTCCCTAGCCGCCATATTAGTTGCCAATTCATGGGGGTAGAAGCTGATCGCTTCATCCCTGACTTCTCTCCTTGGAGGCACATGTGGGGCCTTATTGAGCTGGAATATCTTGTGCTTGATGGCCGTGTTGCTCGCTTGTTCAGTGATGACCCCTGTGTTCGGTCTAGGCCGCCTAGGTCCTTGTTGCCCACCTCGCTGGCCGTTCACCTCCTCCGGCTTGAGGTCTCTTCACATAAGCTTCGAGTCTCCCGGTCGACCATTCTCTGGATGATACGCTTTAATCCCAAGCAATCCTCGTGAGATGACCGGTGTCTTTGTGGTAGTCGCAGCACTTCTTTGTTGTCCCTCCTAAACTTGTTACCTGGATTCATCGGGACCGGAGGAGCCGGTTCGGCAGCATTCATAATCTCGGTTCGACTCACCGTGAGGAGTGAAAGCTTCGGGCACCTTCTCTGTTGCCCTAGTTACATTCTTTCCGTTTTTATTGTTCCCCCCATTCTTGTTGGAGTCCTTTTTATCATCGGTGACTTCAACCTTGGGGCTCTTTCCCTTCTTCTTTTCTTTCCTTTCCTCGACGGAGCGACATTATAAACCTTTTCAAACAACTCCTGTCGAGTTGTGACCGTTCGGGCCGTGAGCTCGTAGTCCATGTCTTCCGAGGAAATACCACTTCGGAAGCAATTGATTACCTCCCATGCCCGTGATGTCCTCTTCAATCTTGTCGACCATTTCTTTGAACTTGGTGAAGTAGCTCATGGAGCTTTCATTTTTGGCCCGCACCAAGTTGTTTAAATCAGCCACCGTCACTTTCGAGCTCCAGCGGTGAGAAGCGATCTAGGAACTTGGTCCTCGAAGCATGTCCAAGTGGTTATGCTACCGGTACCAAACCATTAAACCACGTCAAAGCTGCTCCTGTGAGGGTACTTACGAGGGCTTTGCACATATTGTCGTCTTCATTGGCGACAAAACACATCGTGGCCTCCAAGTGTGCTATGTGGCTTCTTGCATTGGTGGAACCAGAATACTTCTCTAGAAGAGGCAACCTGAAACTAGGGGGAGGTCGACTATCTCTCGATTCCTTGGAAAGTGGTCGAAGAGCAAAGTCAATTCGTTCGACCTTTCCAAAGCATCCTTTTCTTCTCCTCCTCCCATTGCTCAAACTTCTTTTCATCAACAACCATTCCCTAGCATCGGGTCTTTCATCTTTTGGAGGGGCGCAAAGATTTCGACCTCCGGCCTTCACTTCTAGGGAGTCACACCGCCTACTCCTTCTGTCCCTGTGAGAATTGGTCCTTTCTGATCTTATTGGAGATCTATGTCTGTTACTTCTTTGAGGCGACCTGCGCCTCTCAGCACCAGACGGCGACCTGCGCCTGTTATCTCCATGTGGCGACCTGCGCCTTTCCCCTCTCACGGGCGACCTATGCCCATTCTCGTCTCTATGGGATCCCGATCTCTGCGTTCGCGCTGGAGAAACATGCCTGTTTCGTTGGCTGCTAACCGAGTCCTCAAATCTGATTGAGCCTCCTGCTCCCTGTTTCTGTTGAGGCTAGCCCTTAGGTCGTTACTGGGCACATGAACGACTGTAGGAGCTCGTTGTATTATCCTGTTTTCACCATTCTGCCCCACACCTTCATTTGGCCTCAAACTCCTGGCCTGCTGCCCATTAGAAACCTGAGTAGGTGCCACTCTCTCAGAGCGTATGTCGGCCTGTTCTGCCTCCTCCATGGCTATCAAGTCGGCCAGAATCTGGGCTCGCTCCAACATCATCTCCTTCTTGCTCATGGGGTTGGTGGAGGGGCCTGCCCTGTTTCCAACATTCACCTGAGCAGTTGGACGCTTTGGAGGAGGTGGAACTTCTTGCCCATCCATATGCCTTTTCCCTCTCCTTGTGTCAGGCAATCCCCTGCCATCAACGACACTGGTAGAGCGTGTGGCTCTACCATGAGGACGATTTGGTGGGGGAGGAGGCAAGTTCAAGTTTTCAGCATTTGCGTTTGTATTCGTGTTGTTGTGGTTCACTTCCTCATGCCCAAGTGAAGCCTCGGATACGTGTCCTTCTGAAGTCACCATTGTTGCAGGTTGATAGAGTTTTCGAGGTCAAGTTCAAAGCACGTTTCCCGGCAATGGAACCAAACTGATGCTGCAGGAAATGTGCTTATCAATCTTCCTCCACGTGGCAGGACTGATCACCTGGCTCCTTGACCTGAAAACAGAACCCACGACTAGCCGGATGTGTCTCCGGCGAAGACGCTCGGGCGTGAGAGTAAGATAACAGTTGTATGAAGCTCAAAATGTATTGAATAATGAATTCAGAATACAAAATGGCAGTTACCTTTTACCGTTTGGTAGTGATGAAGTATTTATAGACAAGAGTAGTGTATTTTTGGGGAGGCGACATGTGCTCCGAGATTGTAGCGGCAGTTACTTGGACGTGGGAACATGTCCATAACGGTCCCTGATTTGTAGGGATGTGGTTATGAGGATTGTTCAACCAAATAAGCCGGCAAATGTTAAGTCGTCACTTGTTGATTTAGGTCGAGGTCGCCACTCGAGATATGGTCGACCTGACTGTCGGGTAGAGCATGGTTCGTACCCGAATTGTAATATGGATCATGAGGTCGGACTAAGTTAGGTCGGGACCTGGTAGGTCGGACCATGAGCTTAGTCGATTGATACTTGAGATGGGCTTTTGGGCCTTGTTTTGATTGGACCAGTCTTATTGGGAATGTGGAGACCAAGGCTCTGTAATTGGACTTTACTCGTTTGGCCCAACTAGACACTTTTGGTATGTTCAGTATATATTAACCATATATTTGTATATTGAGTAATATTTATCGTTAGATTAATAAAAAACCTACATTACAACATACTAATCCTAACATCCCATTTTTCATTTATTTAATATTAATTTAGCATTTTTTAAATCTTTATTGGGATATATAATAAATCAAGTTCACTCCACGATCGATATTGTATTTTTCTTCTTTCAGCTCTTTCTTACTCTAGTCTCTCGATTCATTTGACTTTCCTCTTCAACTCCTGCATCCCTCGCTCTTCCTTCGTGATCATGGAAAAGCTTAATAACATTTGACAATGAGTCGCAGTCTGAAGCGTGGTGTTAACCACAATTAGTATCATGGTTTGGATTGTAGTTTAAATCATGGTATGAATCACGATTTGGAACGCGGTCTGAACCACGGTCTCAACCATATAACTGAACCACGGTTTGAACCAAACCATGGCGGTTCGGTTTGAACATTTTCATGTTTCGATTTGGTCTGAAATTTTTTCAAACCAATAACTAGTGGTTCGATCTATAAATTGGCCCAAATCGAACCAAACCAAACCATTTACACCCTTAGTGCTAAATATGAAAATTGGAGCCCTTAATATTTAAAAATTTACACACAAAATATTGCAATAATGTTGTAGTAATAAACAAATAATTCATTAAAATAAAATATATTATTAAAAATAAAACCAAACTTTCTAATTAAGATTGGAAAAATAGAATGAAAGTCTAAACTAAAAGAAATGGGAGGAAATTCCAAAAAATAAAATAAGAGAAAAAGCACAGTAGGAGAAAAGAATCCCAAAAATGAAAATGAAAGGAGATCTCAAGTAGGAGAATAGAAAAAGGAGAATAAAAAAAAAAAATTGTAAAACAATGTTCTTGGGTGTTCGAACTCGGACAAATATATATATATATATATATATATATATATATATATATATATATATATATATATATATATATGTGTGTGTGTGTGTGTGTGTGTGTGTGTGTGTGTGTGTGTGTGTGTGTGTATATTACAAAATAGGGTATAACGTACACGGGTTGGTATCAGTTTAGGGTTCGACGTCCAAAATTTAGCGAAATAGGACCTGATTTGTCACTTTATTTGCAAAATAGGGCTTATTAACGGATTTCGTTAGAAATCTGTTAAGACACATGTGACTTGCACTTGATTAACGAAATAGATTAGTTTAAAATGGATATTAGTTCTTAAGGGGTAACGCAAATACTTAAACTTGAAGTTGAATAATATAAAATTTTCAAATTTAAATAATCAAAATTTAAAATAAAATAACTTATATATTAAAATAATTATTTTTTTAAAATATAAATAAATAAGTCATTTCATTTCAAATATAAAAATAAATAAATATTATTTAATAAAAATTTCAAAATTAAATGACAAGTAAATATATTTTGAAAAATCAAAATTAAAATGTAATGGGACCCAATCGCCATCCGGGAGAACCCACTTGAATTCAACATCACCTGATTCCACCATATCGTCATATGTTTTCAATAAGTTAACAACAAAAGTCTTAGGCACATCGTGCATGATGAGGATGAGAACGGGAGGATATTGGTAGGAGATAAAGAAATCGCTTCGACAGCAACGGACGTTGAGTGGTAGTAAACAAATAGATGTTTCGATTCGCTGTGACGAAGAATTACGGAGACAGTGCGGGAGTAAAATTAGGTATTGATAGTGTTTGGAACGGCGCCGGCCATTGGTAAGACAAAGTGAAGCTCGTATACATTAAATTATTATAAAAATATAATTATTTGTCATTTAATATAGTAAATTAATATAAACTTATAGTTAATTGTAAATTTTATTTTGAACATTTTATTAATATATCATTTATTTATTTTATTTTATTGAAAGGAATGGACTTTTTTATATATTTTAAAAAAATAATTAGTTATTTATTTTACATTTTGATTATTTAAAATTTGAAAATTTTATATTTTTCAACTTTAAGTTTAAATATTTGCATTTAAGCCCTTAAGAGTAATACACATTTCAAACTGATCTATTTCATCAATCACGTGCAAGTCACATGTTAATTAACTGATTTTTCTAACGAAATCGTAAAAAAAACCTATTTTGCCAACAAATTGACAAGCCATGCCCTATTTAGCTAAATTTTAGACGTCGATCCCTAAAATGATACCACCCCGTGGACGTTATGCCCTATTTTATAATTTACCCTATATATATACACTAAAAGAGAAAAATATTGAAGCGAAAGGAAAATGAGAAATTTATATCTCTCGCAGTGGTCAGTAAGTATTATTTCATTGTAAATGTCATATATTTAAATGTCAACATATTATTTCTATGTTACATTTAGAAGTTATACATTGGTTTTATTATCTTTTTATTTGTATATATATTGATATATTATTTTTTTAATTAATATCTTAATAGGTTTGTACATGGTTCTTGTCAAGACCTAGCTCGATGGTTTGGAGAAATTTTCAATGGTTGTACATGGTGCTTGTCGAGACCCAGCTTGATGGTTTGGAGAAATTTTCAATGGTTATACTTTTGAGGAATTTTATCCCACACTGAAAATGCTATCAAAAGTTGTGTACGATATCTGATATAGCCAATTTCGGGTAAAAATTACTTAATTCTCTTTTTTTCTATTGATTTCAAGAAGCATGCATCAAGTCAGTTTGACTTATCCATGTAGAACCTTCCTGACCCCCCCACACACATTTTATGTGAACCATTCTGCTAGATCGAACTTATAAGAATATTTATGGCCTTTACTTTCTCGCTAAATTGAACGTCATTGAAATTACCCAGATTCGGCTGCGCGGGCCCCGACATCTCGCGATTTCGAGTCGGGAGGTGTCGCTGCGTTTGTTTGTAGAGTCGCCGCGCCGTTTTGATTTAACCCAAAACATTGAAAAAAGCTTGTTTAAAAAATATTGTTGTGTGATGAGATTTTGAGTTCGGAGGTCAGGTTACGCCTCGAAAAGAGAATAGTAGAGCTCACCCGAGTCGCCTCGTATACACGAGTCTTTCGATAACCCTCTTTCTTTAAAAGTTGTGTGAGTGTGTATGTGGTTTTTAAAAATGCATGCTGAATATGATGTCTACATTGTATTCTATGTATTGAAACGAATTGAAATAGTTTGGGAAGGAAGCCTTACCAATGTTGGTTCGTGTCTGTCTTCCACTTGGGAATAGTGTTTGAGTGTGGATAGTGCTCCGGGACGAACCGGGATTGCTTCGGGCTGTACCGGTGTCTGCGGACAGAGCTTTGGCGTGCTTCGGGAGTGCTAGGTGTGTACTCGGGCAGATATTCGGCGTGCCTTGGGAGTGTTAGTCGTACTTGGGCAGAGGTTCGGCATGCCTCGGGAGTGTTGGTTGTACTCGGGCAGAGGTTCGACTTGTCTCAGGTGTGTTGGTCGTACTCAGGCAGAGGTTCGGCGTGCCTCGGGAGTGTTGGTTGTACTCGGGCAGAGGTTCGGTGTGCCTCGGGAGTGTTGGTTGTACTCGGGCAGAGCTCCGGCTTGCTTCGGGATTCCTCGAGATTGTTTTGCAGGGCTTCGAGATGGACCGAGATGCCTCGAGATGGGCCGGAATGCCTCGGAATGGACTGGCAAGGCTTTGGGATGCCTCGGGAGTGCCTCGAAGCAGCTCGGAAGCGTCTCGAGAGCGCTCGGCAGGGCTTCGGATTGCCTTGAGGGGGCTCGGAAGGCCCAGGAAGGAATCGAAAGGGACCGGGAGTGGCTCAAAAGGACTTAGAGGGGAGCCTGAAGGCTGGGGAAGAGAGGAGAGAAGGGAGGTGTGAAGAAAATGAAAAGGGGAGCCCTCTATTTATAGGGGTAGAAAAACTGCAAAATGGTCCGCGAGGACCATTCTGGGAAAACCAAATTTTTAGTTTTTCAGGATTTACGGGAATTTCGTGGACATTAAGGGGATTTCGTAATTATGATGTCTGGGTGCAAATTGGTCCGCGCGGACCATTATGCAAGCCAAATATTTTCCAAAATTCCTAAACGGTCCTTTTGCATTATTTTATCCCAAAATGGTCCTACCTTGGTTTGGTTGGTGGTTTTGGGGTTTTCAAAGGTTACGAGTCTTCGGGATCACGTTTGTGTGAGTCCACGGTGTTTCCCGTGTCGGATGGGGAGCGATCCAGATTGGTCAATTTGTGAGGATGTGGTGGTGTCCTGTTGTGAGGTGGACATGTAGGTGTCCTGAGTGTGACCGTTTAGGTCGGTTGGCTGAACCCTTTATCAGGATTCCTACCTATCCCAAGTGGGAATCAAGCCTGATCGTAGTTCGTTTATGAGGTGGGCGTGTCGGTGTCCTAAGGTGAGGTGGACGTGTCGGTGTCCTGGATTGAAATGGTGAGCGGACGTGTCGGTGTCCTAAGGTGAAATGGTGAGCGGACGTGTCGGTGTCCTAAGGTGAGATAGACGTGTCGGTGTCCTGGAATGAAATGGCGAGAGGACGTGTCGGTGTCCTAAGGTGAGGTGGACGTGTCGATGTCCTGGAATGAAATGGTGAGCTGACGTGTCGGTGTCCTAAGGTGAGGTAGATGTGTCGGTGTCCTGGAATGAAATGGCGAGCGGACGTGTCGGTGTCCTAAGGTTGGGTGGACGTGTCGGTGTCCTGGAATGAAATGGTGAGCGGACGTGTCGGTGTCCTAAGGTTGGTTCAGGAGTGTGATCCTGGTGTTTAAGACTTGTGGGAGGCGTGTTTGCCTTGTGTTTTGTCCGCTAGGGAAGAGTTTGGGCTTACAATGGCTGGCGGGGGAATGACTTGTTTGTTGTGAAGGCATTTGTGCCTTGGGATGTGCATTTTGAAGGCCGGGGTTTATCTGCTAGGGATATGTACTTTCATACGGTCTTACTTTGATGGCCGTTTGACTTTTGTCCGCTGGGAAAGGGGGTTCGGGCTTACATTGATGGCCGGTTTTTGTTTTGTGTTTCAGAGGCGTTTTGTGCCTTGAGATTTGTGTCTGAAGGCGTTTGTGCGTTGGAGTTGGTGTTTGAAGGCATTTTGTGCCCTTGGGATTTGTGTTTGAAGGCGTTTTGTGCCCTTTTGTGTTTGTTTTGCCATTTAGTAGGCGAGATCCGGACTTACGATGACGACTAGGGTTTGTCTTGTTTTGCATTTTGAAGGCGTTTGGGCCTTGAGACTTGTGTTCTAAGGCCTTGATGCCTTTTATGTTGGCTTTTCCATTTAGTGGGCGAGATCCGAACTTACGATGACGACCAGTTTTTGTTTTGTGCTTTGTGTTTCGGAGGCGTTTTGTGCCTTGAGATTTGTGTTCGAAGGCGTTCGTGCCTTGGAGTTTGTGTTTGAAGGCATTTTGTGCCCTTGGGATTTGTGTTTGAAGGCATTTTGTGCCCTTTTGGGTTTGTTTTGCCATTTAGTAGGCGAGATCCGAACTTACGATGACGGCGGGGGTTTGTCTTGTTTTGCGTTTTGAAGGCGTTTGGGCCTTGAGATTTGTGTTCGACGGCCTTGGTGCCTTTTGTGTTGGTTTCGTCATTTAGTAGGCGAGATCCGGACTTACGATGACGGTCGGGGTTTGTTTTGTTGGTTTAGGGACCAAACTGCAATAAGTTTGCTGGAAATGGCTGTCGGAAGGCCAGGGGCAAAGATTATAAGGGCAAAAGAGGAATTTCGCCTGGGATGCAAAGTGGTCCGCGCGGATTCACTTGCTTTGCAAAGTGGTCCGCGCGGCTTCTTCTTGAAATCTGATTTTCTCAAATCAGAATCTTATTGCAGCGACGCCATTCCACTTCATTTCTAAAACTCAGCCGAGGAGAAAGAGAGAAAGAAAACTTGATTTGATCAAAATTTTCCTGAGGGAATTCTTCCGAGTTGATTAGATTGCTATTATGGCGGAAAGAATTGGACGAGGTCGCCGTCAAAGGGGTCGAGGGGCCATAGAGAGGAGGTTGGACCTCCAAAGGAATTTTTCTTCCTTCTCACCTCCAACAAGGAATCCGGATGTGTTGTATCCAGATTCGGAGGTGCACACCTTGCGGGAAAAGACCGTAAAGGAGGTAAGAAATCAAATTTTGTTTTGATTCTTGCTTTGAATGATGTATGCTAGAACTAGGGTTTCAGTTTTTGCATATTTGGGGTTTTTGTTGTTGACATGCTCATTTTGTGAAATTGATGTTGAATTGTTGAAATTGAGCATGTAAGGATTGTGGGTATGTGATTTTTGTTCAAAAAGGTGGAGTTTAGCTCTTAGTTGTGAAAATAAAGAGCCTCTCCTTGAAATGCATGCTTTGGTGATTTGTACCTTGACGCTATTTTTGTATGTACATTGTTTTTTGTAGAAAAAATTACCGTGTAGGAAAGGACTTTTGTGAAAAAATTGCCGTTTTGAGACGGACTTTGTGTTGTAAATGTTGGTGTAGTGCCCTAGGCGTTTAGTTATATTTGACTTATAACTTAAAACCGCTATATAATCATCTTTATCATTTATTATAGAGAAAGTATTATTTGGTTCATTATATGTTTACATGTTTATTATATTGAACTGCGTCCCTAGTTATTGTGAATAACTAGTATAAGTTGGTAGTGGATAATCATGGAGATGATTATATGCATGTGATGCACATTACACTTATGGATACTTACTAGAGAACAAGTATTGGACATGACCTACCGATGATATTTATGACATGGTCTATAGTCATATATGTCGTGAATAAATCTCATGATAGTCGTGTTATTGAATCCTTTGAACCTGAGATTATCATCGTCTTCCACACGATGAACATTGTGTTTGATATAGTCTAACACTATCTTTAATCAGATAGCAATGTGATGCACATTAAACTTATGGATACTTGCTAGAGAACAAGTATTGGACATGACCTACCGATGAGATTTATGACATGGTCTATAGTCATATATGTCGTGAATAAATCTCATGATAGTCGTGTCATTGAATCCTTTGAACCTGAGAACATTGTGTTTGATATTGTCAAACACTATCTTTAATTGGATATCAATAAGGGCTATATTGGCACGATTGGATTCATGTAGGGAAAATGATAAGTCAAGATGGGATTTGTCCCTCTCGTTGAGAGAGATGTTTGCTTGGGCCCCTCGATGAATGATGTTGATGAAATGTGTGGCCACACTCAAGTGATTTGATAGAGATCAAATGCATTTGGATTATCAACATATTCGGAATCGAGAAAGCATTGAACATGTGAGTTGACATGGACCATGACTCATGTTCAATTGGACATCATGGACAAAGGGATTGTGACATTTGATCTATTGAGGAATCAAACTTTGTGTTATATTAAAGGGTAGATATAATAGTTTGCTAGAAACCACTTATATCTTGTGAGGTAGATGTTTCAGCTCACTACCAACATAATATAATTCCTATTGGGTCACACACAAAGAACGAATTTGATCATTGGCTGAAAATTGGAGATTTTGGGTTCTGGCGTGACTCGTGACCAGGAGCACGTCTCGTGCCCTGGGTCACGACTCGTGCCTAAGGGTCATGACTGGTGACAAGGCAGTACGACTGCGTTTTGGACGTCAAAGGATTGACTTGTTGACTTTGTGGGCTTGGGCACGACTCGTTTCCTAAAGCAGCACGAGTGACAAAATTGTCACGAGTCGTGTCACGACTTGAATTTGGCTTGGGGCACTCTTGGCTACCTGGAACGACTCGTGGCACAAGTTTTGCCCAGGAGCACGAGTCGTGCCCTGAGCGAATTTTGGTCTGTCTGTGGTTTCCTTTGGCGATTTGGTTTTGGGTTTGACAAGGATTCCTACCCTAATAGTTAGGGGATTTATATGTGATATAAGTATAAACCTTGTGTAGCAATAAACCTCTCTACAACATTGTTCTAAGTTTATGAAACTCTAGAAAATAAATCCCAAAGTAATTCCATTGTTTTGGCTTTGATTATTGAATATTGATTCAATTATCAAGAGGATCATCTGGCAATCCTACAAGAAGCGTTCTTGGTTTGTTCGCGTGTGGATCACCATTAGAGGGAGGTTGCTTTATCTCCTAAGGATTGAAGATCTCTATCGTTGATTCGTCACCAAGGTTGAACAAGGAAGAAGAAGATCCAATTCGAAATCAAACTTCTAAGCTTGAATTTTGAGATCTGTTTTTGAGTAACATAATCGCATTCAAGGTATGTAATTCTATTTCATGTTTCTAATATCTTCATGCTAGATGGATTAAAGGCTAGGGTTTTGTTGTTGTATAAATTTTTCCGCTGCGTTTGTAACCCCAAAACCCAACAGTGGTATCAGAGTCCTGTCTTGCCATGATTAGGATTGAAATTGGCATACTAGATTTAATTTGATTAATTGCTATCCATGCTATATAAAATAGATTTAGATTTTATGTGTGTTGTTTTTGTGAAAAAAAAGTATATGTTATATGCCATGGTCATGATTTATGATGGATTAATTTGATTAGTTTATCACATTAGTTATTGATCTATTTAATATGATTAAAGTAGATTGATAAATTCTCAAAATTGGATCAAAGTGTTTGTATGAAATTTTGTGAAGCCCTATGTTCATGATTATGTACACATAAGATTCATGTTACAACCATGCGATGTTTGTTACCATGTGAAATCCTTCTAAATATTTAAGTCTTATGCCATTCCTTGATTAGAACACTTGTGAAATTTTAGGGTATTTTGATGTAGTTTCGACTCAGTTGGGTGCATCATTATATCTTAATTTGTGATCAAGATGAGATAATGGTTGATGTAGTTTTGACTCAGTTAAGTGCATCGTTCCATGTCTCATGCGTTTGAAAAAGGTTTTGACTTAATTGGTGTTTTCAAATGAGATTTGACCCAAGGCATATTTGAGATTTAAAACATGTTTTTGACATATGATGTCTAAGGAAATCTCATAAAAGATCTAAGAGTCATATAGTGATATGATTGATGTTTCTACCTAAATAGCTTGATTTCGGGCATTGACTCAGTTAAACCAAAATCAAGTGAAATATGGTATTAGCCTACTATGATTATATGATACATGTTTGTATTTGAAGGTGTATAATTTAGTGGGAGTATTTATGAAATACATTATTTGCTTTTAAATGATAAATGTGTTGATACTTATGTGTTTCATTGTTTGCATATTTTGTTGTAGTAATGGCAACTCACAATAATCAGCCCCTGTCACTGTGATCCGTCCTTGAGAAGGACAAGCTCGAAGAGAACGGTACAAAATATTATGATTGAATTAGAAGCCTAAGAATTGTTCTAAGGCAAGAGAAGAAAATGTACGTTCTTGACGAACCCGTTCCACCTCCACCTGCTGCCAATGTTTCAAGGGAAGATAAGGATACTCACAAGAAACATGTTGATGATTCTAATGATGTGACATGCCTTATGTTTGCCACCAATTCTAAGGCCCTTCAGAAGGACCTTGAGCACATGGAAGCTGCTTTTGATCTTGCTTAGCGCTTAAAGGAAATGTTCCAAGTACAAACTAGACAAGAGAGGTATGATGTGGTTAAAGCCCTAACTGCATGCAAGATGCAAGAGGGGCAGTCGGTTGGTGCTCATGTCCTTAAGATGAAGGGTCACATTGAGCGTCTCGAAAGGCTTGGAAATCTGATGAGTTTGGAAATCGCCACGGATTTGATGTTGAATTCATTGCCTGAAAGTTATGGTCATTTTATAATGCACTATCACATGAGTAGTATGGATAAAAATCTCTCAGAATTGCATGCGATGCTTAAGACCGTAGAGAAGAACATCAAGAATCCTGGAACGACAGACATGTTAATGGTTAACAAAGGAAAAGGGTTCAAGAAAGATAGCAAAGGTAAAGCACGTGTTGCTAAACCTAAGGCAAAAGTTTTCGTTACCGGAGAGGCTCCCAAAGTGTCTCAAAAGGATACGGTTTGCTACCATTTCCAAGAGGTTGATCATTGGAAGCGCAACTGCAAGGCTTACAAGGAAGGCCTAAAGGCAAAAAAGGGCAATACGATTGCTTCTGATTCAGGTATCTATATGATAGATATTTTCCTTTCTATTTCTAGTTCATGGTTATTAGATACCAGATGTGGATCTCTCATTTGTTTAAATGTGCAGGGACTAAGGAATAGGAAGCTACTCAAACAAGGTGAAGTTGATCTGCGTGTGGGGAATGGAGCAAGAGTTGCTGCATTAGCCGTAGGGACATATGATGTAACTTTACCTAGTGGCTTAGTACTTGTTTTGAACGATTGTTACTATGTTCCGGATTTGAGTAGGAATATTATTTCAGTTTCTTGTTTGGATAATGAAGGGTATAATTTTCTTATTGCGAATAAGAAGTATAATATTTATTTAAATGATATGCTTTATGGTATTGCAAGTTCATTTAATGGCCTTTATGTTCTTGATGTTGATGAGAAATAAAATAATGTTGAAAATGTTTATCATGTGGACAAGAAGTCTAAACCGAATGACGTGAACAACTCGTTCATGTGGTATTGCCGGCTTGGTCATATAAATGAGAAACGCATCCCTAAACTCCATAAGGATGGTGTGTTAGACTCATATGATTATGAATCATTTTAGATATGCAAATCTTGTTTATTGGGCAAAATGACCAAACCACCCTACACTAAGAGTAGTGAAAGGGCTAGTGACTTATTGGGCTTAATACATACTGATGTATGCGGAGCAATGAGCAGCATTGCTAGGGGAGGATTTCGGTATTTCATTACATTCACTGATGACTTATTTAGATATGGCTATGTCTATCTGATGAAGTCCAAAAGTGAATCGTTTGAGATGTTTAGAAAATTTCAAAATGAAGTACAAAATCAACTTGGCAAAACTATTAAAGCACTTCGATCCGATCGTGGTAGAGAATATTTGAGCCAAGAGTTTGACAATCATCTCAAAAACTGTGGAATATTTTCAGAGTTGACTCCACCCGGAACACCACAATGGAATGGTGTTTCCGAGAGGAGGAATAGAACCCTGTTAGATATGGTTCGTTCGATGATGAGTCAATTAGACCTTCCTATATCCTTTTGGGGACATGCATTAGAGACTGCTGCATTCACACTGAATAGAGTCCCTACTAAATTGGCTCCTAAGACCCCACATGAGAAGTGGCATGGAAGAAAACCTAGTTTGTCTTTCATGAAGATTTGGGGTTGCGAAGCTTATGTGAAGAGACTTGTCTCTGATAAGTTAGCACCTAAATCTGACAAGGTTATTTTCGTTGGTTATCCTAAGGAAACCAAAGGGTATTACTTTTACAACCGCAATGAGAACAAAGTGTTTGTTGCTCAATATGGTACCTTCCTTGAGAAACAGTTTCTCAATAAAGGAACTAGTGGGAGTAAAGTTGATCTCGAAGAAATTCAACAACCCGAAAATAACATTGAACCGATAGTAGAGACGGAACCAAGTCCACAAGAAGTTGTGGAATCGGTTCAAGATCCACAAGTCCATCGTAGATCGGATAGGTTACGATCCGCACCAGAGAGATATGTATTTCTCATGTCGGAAAGTAATGAATTAGAAGTCATTGAGAATGATGAACCTACTTCCTATCAAGAGGCGATGTCCACTCCTGATTCGTATAAATGGTTGGAGGCCATGGAATCCGAATTGCAATCCATGTCGGATAATCAAGTTTGGAACTTGATTGAGCCACCCGAAGGTGTAAAAACCATAGGGTACAAGTGGGTCTTCAAGAAGAAGACTGACATAGATGGGAAGGTGCATACTTACAAGGCTAGGCTTGTAGCTAAGGGATATAGGCAGACTCATGGTGTAGACTATGATGAAACCTTTTCGCCTGTTGCAATGCTTAAGTCTGTTAGAATTTTGATTGCCATAGCTGCATATTATGACTATGAGATATGGCAAATGGATGTAAAAAACGGCTTTCCTAAATGGGAAGTTACTCGAGGATGTGTATATGGCACAACCCGAAGGTTTTGTCGATCCAAGAAATTCTAAAAAAGTGTGCAAGTTGCAGAGATCCATATATGGATTGAAGCAAGCTTCTAGAAGTTGGAATCTTCGTTTTGATAAGAAAATCAAAGAGTTTGGTTTTGTCAAGAACGAAGATGAACCTTGTGTATACATGAAATTCAGTGGGAGCGTAGTACTATTTCTCTTGTTGTATGTCGATGATATCTTACTCATTGGAAACGACATTCTTGCACTTCAGACTGTCAAGTCTTGGTTAGGGAAATATTTTTCAATGAAAGATATGGGTGAAGCCGCTTACATTCTTGGCATCAAGATCTATAGAGATAGATCTAAAAGGAAAATTGGTTTGAGTCAAAGTACCTACATTGACAAGGTTCTTAGAAGATTCAAGATGGAAAATTCTAAGAGAGGCAACTTGCCAATGGAACATGGTGTTACTCTTAGTAAGAATCAGTGTCCTAAGACAAATGATGAGCAAAAGAGGATGAATGAAGTTCCATACGCTTCGGCTATTGGATCTATCATGTACGCCATGATTTGTACTAGACCCGATCTCTCGTATGCTTTGAGCATGACGTGTCGATACCAATCTGATCCTGGTGAGAACCATAGGATGGCAGTCAAGACAATCCTTAAGTACTTAAGAAGGACTAAGGATGCGTTCTTAGTATTTGTAGGGATGGAAGAAGATCTTGTTGTAAGAGGTTACACAGATGCTAGCTTCCAAACCGACAAGGATGATTTCCGATCGCAGTCGGGATTTGTGTTTATGCTTAACAGAGGTGCAATTTATTGGAAGAGTTCCAAGCAGATTATCATAGCCGATTCTACAACCGAGGCCGAATATATAGCGGCATCCAATGCAGCTAAGGAGGCAGTTTGGATCAAGAAGTTCATTAGTGACTTGGAAGTTGTTCCAAGTATCACTAATCCGGTGGAACTTTATTGTGACAATAATGGTGTCATTACGCAAGCAAAGGAACCAAGGTTACATCAGTGATCCAAACATATACTTAGACATTTTCATCTCATTCGAGAGTTCATTGATCGGGGAGACGTTAAGATATACAAAGTATCAACTGATGATAACATTGGAGATCCGCTTACAAAGCCCCTCGCACAAGCAAAGCATGATGGTCATGTGAGGTCCATGGGTATACGATACATAGATGGAGCCTAGTGCAAGTCGGAGATTGTTGGTGTAGTGCCCTGGGCGTTTAGTTATGTTTGACTTATAACTTAAAACCGCTATGTAATCATCTTTATCATTTATTATAGAGAAAGTATTATTTGGTTCATTATATGTTTACATGTTTATTATATTGAACTGCGTCCCTAGTTATTGTGAATAACTAGTATAAGTTGGTAGTGGATAATCATGGAGATGGTTATATGCATGTGATGCATATTACACTTATGTATACTTGCTAGAGAACAAGTATTGGACATGACCTACCGATGAGATTTATGACATAGTCTATAGTCATATATGTCGTGAATAAATCTCATAATAGTCGTGTTATTGAATCCTTTGAACCTGAGATTATTATCGTCTTCCACACGATGAAAATTAAGTTTGATATAGTCTAACACTATCTTTAATCAGATAGCAATAAGGGCTATATTGGCACGATTGGATTCATGTAGGGAAGAATGATAACTCAAGATGGGATTTTTCCCTCTCGTTGAGAGAGATGTTTGCTTTGGCCCCTCGATGAATGATGTTGATGAAATTTGTGGCCACACTCAAGTGATTTGATAGAGATCAAATGCATTTGGATTATCAACATATTCGGAATCGAGAAAGCATTTAACATGTGAGTTGACATGGACCATTACTCATGTTCAATTAGACATCGTGGACAAAGGGATTGTGACATTTGATCTATTGAGGAATCAAGCTTTGATGTTATATTAATTGGGTATATATAATGGTTTGCTAGAAACCACTTATGTCTTGTGAGGTCGATTTATGACATGGTCTATAGTCATATATGTCGTGAATAAATCTCATGATAGTCGTGTTATTGAATCATTTGAACCTGAGATTATCATCGTCTTCCACACGATGAAAATTATGTTTGATATAGTCTAACACTATCTTTAATCGGATAGCAATAAGGGCTATATTGGCACGAGGAAGAATGATAAGTCAAGATGGGATTTGTCCCTCTCGTTGAGAGAGATGTTTGCTTTGGCCCCTCGATGAATGATGTTGATGAAATGTGTGGCCACACTCAAGTGATTTGATAGAGATCAAATGCATTTGGATTATCAACATATTCGGAATCGAGAAAGCATTGAACATGTGAGTTGACATGGACCATTACTCATGATCAATTGGACATCGTGGACAAAGGGATTGTGACATTTGATCTATTGAGGAATCAAGCTTTGATGCTATGTTAATTGGGTAGATATAATGGTTTGCTAGAAACCACTTATGTCTTGTGAGGTCGATGTTTCAACTCACTACCAACATAATATAATTCCTATTGGGTCACACACAAAGAACGAATTAGATCATTAGCTGAAAATTGGAGATTTTGGGTTTTGGCATGACTCGTGACCTGGGTCACGACTCGTGCCCTGGCTCACGACTCGTGCCTAAGGGTCACGACTCGTGCCTAAGGGTCACGACTCGTGCCTAAGGGTCACGACTGGTGACAAGGCAGTACGACTGCGTTTTGGATGTCAAAGGATTGACTTGTTGAATTTGTGGGCTTGGGCACGACTCGTGCCCGTGGGCACGACTCGTTCCCTAAAGCAGCACGAGTGAAAAAATTGTCACGAGTCGTGTCACGACTTGAATTTGGCTTGGGCGTGGATACCTGGAACGACTCATGGCACGAGTCATGCCCAGGAGCACGAGTCGTGTCCTGAGCGAATTTTGGTCTGTCCGCGATTTCCTTTGGCGATTTGGTTTTGGGTTTGACAAGGATTCCTACCCTAATAGTTAAGGGATTTATATGTGATATAAATATAAACCTTGTGCAACAATAAACCTCTCTACAACATTGTTCTAAGTTTATGAAACTCTAGAAAATAAATCCCAAAGTAATTCAATTGTTTTGGCTTTTATTATTGAATATTGATTCAATAATCAAGAGGATCATCTAGCAATCCTACAAGAAGCATTCTTGGTTCGTTCATTTGTGGATCACCATTAGAGGGAGGTTGCTTTATATCCTAAGGCTTGAAGATCTCCATCGTTGATTCGTCACCAAGGTTGAACAAGGAAGAAGAAGATCAGATTCTACATCAAAATTCTAAGCTTGAATTTTGAGATCTGTTTTTGAGTAACATAATCGCATTCAAGGTATGTAATTCTATTTCATGTTTCTAATCTCTTCATGCTAGACGGATTAAGGGCTAGGGTTTTGTTGTTGTATAAATTTTTTCGCTGCGTTTGTAACCCCAAAACCCAACAGTAAATGTGCCGTGTTTTGTGATGGACTTTGTGTTGTGGAAAAATTGGCCGTGCAGAGACGGACTTTTTGTTGAAAATGTGTCATGTGTGCCGTGTTTTTGCGATGGAATTTTGAAAATGTGTCGTGTAGGGACGGATCCCTTTTGTGAAAATGGGTGTAGGGACGGATCCCTCTTTTGAGAAAATTGTGCGAGATTGCCATGTCGTGAGGGGCTTTTATGATTTGTGAGCTTGCCGTATTGGGATAGACTTTTGTTTGAAAAATTTTCCATGTTGGAATGGACTTTTATGCTTTGTGAGATTGTCGTATTGGGACGGACTTTTATGCTTTGCCGTGTTTTGTGCTTTGCCGTGTTGGGACGGACTTTTATGCTTTGCCGTGTTGGGACAGACTTTTGTGCTTTGCCGTGTTGGGACGGACTTTGTGATTTATATTTTTTGTATATTTGCTTAATTACTGTTATTAACGTACCTTTGCTGTGTTTACATGCAGGGTGAGGTGCCGTCGTCTGGAAAGACAAAGAGGATGAAGTCATGGGGGTCTCTTGAGGCCGTGGTAGAGTTGTGGCGGAGCCTGCCTGATATTTCCCGAGATGGGAGGCCTATTCCTCAGAGGCTAGTGATTGCTACGGGGCTGAACGTGTTCGTGGAGAACCTGGTCGGGATAGCAGAGGCACAGAAGAACAAGGGCATCTTCTTGGCCTTGTCTGAGTACTGATGGGACACCACGCATACCTTCCATTTTAGCTAGAGAGAGGTGACTGTGACTCCTACTGACTTTGCGGCGATCACCGGGCTTTCCTTTAAGGGGGAGTCGGTGAAATGGCGGGACAGGATGTCCGACGAGGTGCTGGCTGAGCTGCTTGGGTTTGTGCCTTATCCCCGTAAGGTCTTGGGCATGGTGTACCACGATGCGGAATAGAAGATTACCAACAACATCGGGGATTATAGCCGGGGCACTGGGTAGTGATGGCGGAGCAGCTGGCGTGCTCTTTTCTGTGGTTTGCCCTCTCCGAGGCTTTGTTCTCGAATCACGCCTCTTCCATTCTTTTCCCTCTGCTGGAGAGTTTGGTGGACTTGGAGAGGGCTTGTGAGATTTCTTGGGGCGAGGCAGGCTTGGCTGAGCTCTATTTTGCTATGGACCGATTCAGCCGGGGCGCGGTCAGTTCCCTGGGATGCTTTGACTTTGCACTGGAGGTATGAGTTTATTGCTGTTATAGTTTAGCACTTTGTCATTTCTTTGTCTTCTTTTTCTTTTTCTTGCTCTGAGCACTATCTGCTTTTTTGTTGCAGGCATGGTGCTATGAGATCTTTCGGTGCCAACTGTGGGGCTTGGAGGATGAGGCCATGTTCGGCTATCCTACCATGTTGAGCGGGGCTCGCTCTTTGAGGAAGAGGAGGACGAGCAGGGGAAAGATCACTGTCACCTATCAGGAGGTGCAGCGATACCTAGAGAAGGACAGTCTGGAGGGGTTTGAGTTGTACCCTTGGACGCGGTATGGCGAGGATGAGCTGGAGGGTGCCTCTTGGGTGACACAACAGCGAAAGCTTCTGTGGGGCTTTACTTCTGACTCCATGTATCTGGGGAGAGGGTCTTCTGGTAGCATAGAGTAGGTATGCCTCCTATGGCTCCGAGGGATCCGCCCCTCCTTATGATGAGTCCTCTTGATATGGACGTGCTGGAGTATGAGAGGTACCGGGCCGGCATGAGTACCGAGGAGTTCGTCCTGGAGGGCGAGGAGTATGTGATCTTCGTTAGGCGGAAGTTGAGGATGCCACAGGTGTTGGCGAGGGAGAGGCAGACTGGCTCGTCACGTCCTCCAGATGTCCCGGTGCCTGGGCTGGACTTCACGTATGTTCGTGGGGACTCTTCTAGGAGGAGGGTGACAGTGCCCATCCCAGAGCATGGTCCTGTTGCCTATCGAGTTGACCCAGATGCTCCGGTGGGTGTGTTTACTCGTTTCCATCTTGGCATCTTTTCTGTATTTTTCTCTTTTGTCAAGTATGCGTGTATCTCTTTTGCTGAGCGTTTCTTTTATTGCTTGCTTGTGCAGGTCTCGGGGCAGTCCTTAGACGTGCTGACCCGCCGGTATGTGGGGTTAAGGGCTTTTACGAAGAATCTCTTAGGGAAGCTGTCCTGCAGATCTTCACGGAGCGCGACGGCGTTCGAGTCGATGCCTTCGAGGAGGTCTATGGATACTCCTTCTTTGAGGGATGATCCAGAGTCACAGCCTGAGGTGCTGGTTCGGGAGCGGTAGAGCTTTGATTCGGGGACGTCTTCGGGGGCCCATAGGTCGCAGACTCTTCATTAGTTCTTTCCTCCGTCAGGCTGTGATGATGTGCCATTTCGCGGGAAAAAATCGATTTTTTGCGTTTCTTTGAAAAAACCAAATAAAACCCGGAAAAAGAACGGAGTCGCCACGCCATTTTTGTTTTAAGGGCCAAAACTTTGAAAAATGCCCGAGATTAAAGATTTGGGTTCGGAGGTCATGTTACACGCCGGGAAGGACGTTAGTGTGCACCCGGAATGCCTCGTAAAACGAGTCTTCCAAGCTGAAAATCATTTGTGTGTGTGTGTGTGTGTGTGTTTTGGCCAAAATAATTTGAAACTCAGAAAAGTAAAAATTGGGAACTCTTTTTAAGGCTTTAAACTGATCCCATAATATTTTGGATGATTTTTGGGTTGATATTTGGGACTCAAAAGATTTTTGGAAGTTGGAAACCATTTCTGCCAGAATGAAAAAGGCAGTGGACACCTGATTTTGAAATGGATTTTAGGGCTTGAAAACTCCAGAATATGGGAAAAGTCCGTGAATGAAAAATGTTCAAAACACCTTAAATAAGGTTTCTGTAAAAGAACTTTCCATTTTGGAAAATATTTGAGGGGTTAAAACCTCCTGGAAATCTCAGATATGAAATCTGGATTTCCAGAAACTGATG
Source organism: Adenophora triphylla var. japonica (assembly GCA_022495995.1). Classification (NCBI taxonomy): domain Eukaryota; kingdom Viridiplantae; phylum Streptophyta; class Magnoliopsida; order Asterales; family Campanulaceae; genus Adenophora; species Adenophora triphylla. Next base: position 112,605 of record JAFEMH010006004.1, read on the forward strand.
AACTGGCCTCTAAAAGAAAATTTGAAAAGAGGAGTTTTACTCACCCAAAAAATAAAGTAAAAATATTTATGGAAAGATATGGATGTTGGATACAAAAGGTATTTTGTAGTCAACACCAAATTCCATGTTTATCTGTATCCAAAAAATTAGACCATGGACTGAGGTCTGAGAAAATTGCTACTGGACAGCAACTTCTCAAGAAAGAAAATATGATTTAAAAGGGGGTTTTGCATCCATGCTTGTCCCCATTTCCCTAGGTTTTGGTTAGTGATCACTTGACATTTTATTGGTGAATCAACTATACCAAACCATCCTTGGGGTACATTAGGACTAAGCACTTCATTTGCTTGGGGAGGGGAATTTTGTAAAGATGAATTTAAAGAGAAAAATCAATTTAGAGATTTAAAATGTGGACCATTTGAGATGGTCATTCATGAATATGAACTTCAAGATGACCATCTTGGGTCAAAACTTAAGTTAAACTAGACATCAAGTAGATCCAAGTAAGAAGAACAAGATGAACAAGAAGTTAAAAGAGAATTTTAGGGTTTTGAGAAGGAGGGCTTTACCAATGGTGACACCCTATCTTCCTAGGCTTGGAATTTGACTTGAGGAGTATCAAGATTTGGTGTTTGACTTGAGGAGTATCAAGATTTGGTGTTTGGATTTTGTGTTTGAGTGGATTCAAGGCTTGAATGTGTTTAGGATTTGATGATATAGTTGATCAAAGAGAAAACAAGTAGATAACACTTAAGTCCTCTATGTTTTTTCCCTAATCTTCCTCTTGAGTAGTGTTTTAAGCTTGAGCTTGGTGGGTTAAAAGTGATTTGGGAATGATTGAAGTGAAATTGGGAAAGGTTCAAGAGAAAATGGTGGCAATCTAAGGATTCCCACTGTTTTCTCTCTATTTTTCGCCAAAATACAGCTTCTGTGTGTAAAATATGTTGTTTAGACTGAGAGAGGAGGGTTCAATTTATAGGACACTGTGAGTGTCAATCAGATCCGCACGGAGGGGTTCGGTAGCGTGCACTGTTCATCTGCTACAGTGCAGGCTTTGGACAGGAAGAATAAAAATTCAAAATTCTAGCAGAAAATGTTTTTCAACTTGCTGTTTCGGGATTTTCTTAATTCTTTTTCTTTTTGAGATTCTTTTCTTGGTTTAACTTTAAATGGCAATGCCCACTTTACCCTTACTTTTTTAGAAAGGTTAGGAATTGTTAGAAATGTTAGTAATGTTAAAACTTTCGTTAATTTTCTAACGAAAATTCTAACAACTCAAATTGGAGCACTTACAGTAGCCCCTCGGCGACGGCGCTTTCGAAGGAAGCGGGGTCGTCGATAAGAGTAAAGCTCCATATTTGACAGGAGGATCAAGTGATCGAGTGGCTGAACCTATTTAATAGGCTACCTACGTATCCTTAAGAGGAATCAAGCCAGCCGTAGTTCGGGTCTTTGACCCTGGAGATGATGGCATTTTAGGTGCCTCGAACCTTGATGAGCGTGCTCTGTAGTCGGTTGCTGGAGAGAAACTCTGCTGGGGATAAGAGATGACCATTTTGGTCTGACGGCTGAAATTGTATATCCGCTCTGCCGGGGATAGGAAATAACCATTTTCGGTCTGCTCTGCTGGGGATAGGAATGACCATTTTCAGTCGGATGGCTGAACCTAATGATAGGCTACCTACGTATCCTTAAGAGGAATCAAGCCAGTCATAGTTCGGGTTTTTCGACCATCTTCAGTCGTCGACCCTAAGATTTGACTATTTTTGGGAAGTCGCCCTATGGTTTGACTATTTTTGGGAAGTCGTCCTATGATCTGACTATTTTTGGGAAGTCGTCCTATGATCTGACTATTTTTGGGAAGTCGCCCTAAGGTTTGACTATTTTTGGGAAGTCACCCTAAGATCTGACTATTTTTGGGAAGTCGCCCTATGGTTTGACTATTTTTGGGAAGTCACCCTATGGTTTGACTATTTTTGGGAAGTCGCCCTATGGTTTAACTATTTTTGGGAAGTCGCCCTAAGGTTTGACTATTTTTGGGAAGTCACCCTAAGATCTGATTATTTTTGGGAAGTCACCCTATGATTTGACTATTTTTGGGGAAGTCGCCCTGAGATCTGACTATTTTTGGGAAGTCGCCCTATAATCTGACTATTTTTGGGAAGTCACCCTAAGATCTGACTATTTTTGGGAAGTCACCCTATGATTTGACTATTTTGGGGAAGTCGCCCTGTGGTTTGACTATTTTGGGGAAGTCACCCTATGATTTGACTATTTTTGGGGAAGTCGCCCTGAGATCTGACTATTTTTGGGAAGTCGCCCTATGATCTGACTATTTTTGGGAAGTCACCCTAAGATCTGACTATTTTTGGGAAGTCACCCTATGATTTGACTATTTTGGGGAAGTCGACCTGTGGTTTGACTTCGGTTTGTCGCATTAGGGGATGATTGCGATTTATCGCTTTCCTCGTGTTGTGTGTGATAGCGTTTTGGGTGCCTCAAACCTTAATGATGGCGTCTTAGGTGCCTCGAACCTTCATGATGGCGTCTTAGGTGCCTCGAACCTTGATTTGAAATGATTTCCCTCGATGTTCGTATCCAGGCTTCGAGGGGATAGACAGTCTTTTGGTGGACTTCGTTTGAAGGGATCGGTCTTACGTTTGCTGCCGGGGAAATGGATGATAATGGGAAAAGAAACGGAATTCCGTTAACTTCGCTGGGGATTTTGGTAGCCTTTGTTGGAGTTTAGTTCAGGAGTATGAACCTAAATGGGGACTTAGTTCAGGAGTATGATTCTAAGTCGAGGTTTAGTTCAGGAGTATGGACCTAAATGGGGACTTAGTTCAGGAGTATGATTCTAAGTCGAGGTTTAATTCAGGGGTGTGAACCTAAATGGGGACCTAGTTCAGGAGTATGATTCTAAGTCAAGGTTTAGTTCAGGGGTATGAATCCTAAATGGGGACCTAGTTCAGGAGTATGATTCTAAGTCAAGGTTTAGTTCAGGGGTATGAATCCTAAATGGGGACTTAGTTCAGGAGTATGATTCTAAGTCGGGGTTTGGTTCAGGAGTATGAACCTAAATGGGGACTCAGTTCAGGAGTATGATCCTAAGTCGGGGTTTCAGTTCAGGAGTATGAACCTAAATGGGGACTCAGTTCAGGAGTATGATCCTAAGTCGGGGTTTCAGTTCAGGAGTATGAACCTAAATGGGGACTTAGTTCAGGAGTATGATTCTAAGTCGGGGTTTGGTTCAGGAGTATGAACCTAAATGGGGACTTAGTTCAGGAGTATGATTCTAAGTCGAGGTTTTAGTGCCTGAGGGAGACTATTTGAAGGTGTTCTCGCTGGGGAAGATTCGAGAACTATCGGGGAAATGGGTGACTGTATTGGTCAAGCGGCTGGACCTATGGTAGGCTACCTACGTATCCTTAAGAGGAATCAATCCAGTCGTAGTTCGAAAACTGCTGGGGATGGTCTTTGATGGTTTGACGGTATTTGGGAGTCACCCGAGGTTTGACTGTTTTTTTTTTGGGAAGTCGCCCTAAGATTTGATGATAATGTTCCTTTTAGAAAAGTAGTTGACAAAGATATGCTTTCATACCTGTGATGTGCTTACCTGTAGCTGCCGGAAGGACTGAGGCTACGGGTGATGTTGATGAAGAGTTGTTGGGTTGCGGTTTCTGCTGACGATTTGCTGTCTTTGGAGGCATTTTGACCTGAAGGGGGGGAGTTTGGTTGAGCCTGCATCTTGCTGGTGATCGTCAACCTTGTAGCAGTTGTTGAGCTTGTCTTCACATTGGGACTTCTTGCTTTTGAGAACTTGGTGTCTCTGACCGCATTGTATTTGAGAACTTGGCGTCCCTGTGAAATTACCCGATCTTTTCCGCGCGCGGGGCACGGCGGAGAAGGCGGTTGTCTTTCGCGGGGGGTTGGTGTCTGAGACCTCGCTTCACGGGAAGGAGCAGAATGAGGAGTCGCCACGCGATTTTGTATTTTGAGCCCAAACGTTGAGAAACGGCTATTGCGAAAATGGTGTCATTTTTATTGGTAGCAAAACCTTAGGAAAAGGCTTTGAAAACAGGGATCATTTTTATTGGCAGCAAAAACGAGTAAAAAGCTTTTTTGTACCAGAGATTGTTAGGTTCGGAGGTCAGGTTACGTTTCGGGTAGAGTATTACGAGATCGCCCGAAACGCCTCGCATGACGAGTCTTTCTACCTTTCTCGAAATCGTGTGTGTGTGTGTGTGTCCTTTGAAATGGGGGCTTGAATGACAAGCTTTAATCTTGGTTTGAGTGACAAACGTTGATTAGGTGACTTTTGAAAAGACGAGCGTTTGAATGACAAACGTCGGTTTTGAGTTTGAAATGAGCGTTTGCGTGGCAAACGTCGATTTTGAGTTGAAAATGAGCGTTTGCGTGGCAAACGTCGATTTTGAGTTGAAATGAGCATTTGCGTGGCAAACGTCGATTTTGAGTTGAAATGAGCATTTGCGTGGCAAACGTCGATTTTGAGTTTGAAGATGAGTCATTGTTAACGATTTTTACGAGAAAAATGCGTATTAAATGATTTTAAGTGTCAAATGGCGGCTTTGAGTTTGAAGATGAGCGTTCGGAGGCCGAACGTCATTTCGCGCGTTTTTTGAAAGAGAGTTCGACGGACGAACTCCGGTTTTGAACCGGGCATTACATTGTTAACGATTTTTACGGGAAAAATGCGTATTAAATGATATGCGATCAACGAATCGGGTTGCGACTCGGACTTTTGAAAAGTAAATACTATCACAATCCAAACGGATCGGACTGGTAAATGACAGTATTTAAAGCGGTGTCAACGGAATCAAACGATCCGGAATCGTAAATGACGATCAACGAGGCCAAACGGCTCGGAATTGTAAATGACGATCAACGAGGCCAAACGGCTCGGAATTGTAAATGACGATCAACGAGGCCAAACGGCTCGGAATTGTAAATGACGATCAACGAGGCCAAACGGCTCGGAATTGTAAATGACGTGAAAGTAAACGGAACGGGGTCGGAACGCCGTTTTAACCCGTGATTACTTCTCTTACGGAAAGAGAAGAGGATCGAGGGGCTAAAACGTATCGGACCCCGTTAGACGGAGGCGTCTACATTTTGACAATGACGTTCGAAACAGTTATAGCGACTGGCGCGTAAACCGAGACGGAACGGAAGATTCAGAGAGAGGGAGTTATACCTATGGCTAGGGTCGACTCCTTTGGCTCGGGAGGTGTGCACGGGACACGGAAAGTTATTCGAAAGGTTGTTTCGAAGTTGTAGGGTGCGTATTTGATCGAAATACGAAGGTTTCACGCGAATCGAGACAAAACGGGAGCTCGGGAGGGGTGGAAACCAGTTTGGACCGTGGGGTATGAGATTTTTTGGTGTTTTTCCTCCTTTTCTTGCCTTTGACAGCAACTTCTATTTATAGGGTGAAAATTGCAGTAGGAGTCCCACGACTTGGACCGAATTTCGGGGTTTTGGGAATTTTGGAAATGCTGAGGACTTGTTGGCAATTTCAGAAAATTGCACGGTGAGTCCCACGGACTTGGCTTGCAAACCAGGGGTATTTTGGTCTTTTGGCCTTGATTTGTGATTGACGAGTGACTAGAGGGAGGTGGCATGCAGGACACGTGTCCTGTGACTCACCAGAAGTGTGGGAGTTCATTCCCCGGTCCCGGTTTTGTCCGTTTTTAAAATAACAGTCCGGGAAATGTCCGAAACGCCCCCGGAAAGTGCCGGAAAATGCATTTTTCAGGGAAAGCCATACTTTTACGTGAGATGTCACGTGCTAAGTACGGTTCGACGTCGGGATGCACGGGCGCCCCGGACGTCTCGTTGGCACAAAGAACGGGGAGTTTAACGAGTTCCGGTTAACCTGGAGCGGGCCAGTTAACGGATTTCGGTTAACTTTCTGACGGATTTGGACGATCCGGATTTGGGTACTTACAGTTAGCCCCTCGGTGACGTCACTTTCGAAGGAAGTGGGGTCGTCGAAAAGATAAGGATCCAAATCGGGATGCCTTACTTTGAAAGAGACACAGGCGGTCACCGCCGGACCCTTTAGCGAAAAGGATTCCTACGTATCCCGAGCGGGAATCAAGCCGATCGTAGTTCGAAAAGGGGCAAGGGCCGCGCATGGGGACCTTGACCCGAGCGAGACCGTTAGGAGGTGTCTAAACACGGATAAGACCATTCGCGAGGTACCCGTACCCGAATGGAGACTGTTAGGAGGCGTCTCGAACACAGGGCTTCAAACCTTCGAGGGCGTGTGGTGCCTCAAACCGGAGTTGCGATGCTAACGAGGGCGTTCGTGCCTTGGGTGCTGGGCTTATTGCTGTTGCCGGTTTTATCCGCCGGGATGAGCGTTCGGGCCTACCTGGATGGCCGAAGAGGGATTGTTGTGCGGGCTTATTGCAGCTGCCGCTGAAGTGGAACGGTCGGGCTTACGACTGGCGGCCGGGGAGATGAATGTTCACTTGCTGAAGTGAAAAGGTGTTCGGGCTTACTAGGATGGCCGAATAGGGATTGTTGCAAGGCGTTCGTGCCTTGGGGTTCGGGCTTATTGCAGTTGCCGAAGGAGACTGTTTGCAAGGCGTTCGTACCTTGGGGTTCGGGCTTATTGCAGTTGCCGGAAATGACCATTGGCAAGGCGTTCGTACCTTGGGGTTCGGGCTTATTGCAGTTGCCGAAGATGACTATTGGCAAGGCGTTCGTACCTTGGGGTTCGGGCTTATTGCAGTTGCCGAAGAAGACTGTTGGCAAGGCGTTCGTACCTTGGGGTTCGGGCTTATTGCAGTTGCCGAAGGAGACTGTTTGCAAGGCGTTCGTACCTTGGGGTTCGGGCTTATTGCAGTTGCCGAAGGAAACTGTTTGCAAGGCGTTCGTACCTTGGGGTTCGGGCTTATTGCAGTTGCCGAAGATGACTGTTTGCAAGGCGTTCGTACCTTGGGGTTCGGGCTTATTGCAGTTGCCGAAGGAGACTGTTTGCAAGGCGTTCGTACCTTGGGGTTCGGGCTTATTGCAGTTGCCGAAGGAGACTGGCGAAGGTCTTGGTAAGAGAGTGGAGGTCGGACCGCGAAGGTCGGGATCAACTGTTTGAGATCGGACCGTGAAAGGTCACGATTGAGGATTGAAATCGGACCGTGAAAGGTCACGATTGAGGATTGAAATCGGACCGTGAAAGGTCACGATTGAGGATTGAAATCGGACCGTGAAAGGTCACGATTGAGAGTTTAATGGTGAGGACCATTTAAATTTTAACGTCGGGAGACGGAATCGTAACTAAAATGTCCGGAGACATGGTTGAACGTTTGAATGTCAAACGTCAACTGGACTGAATTTAACGTCTGGAGACGAGCGTTAGTGAGAACTAACTGAGAATTTAACGTCTGGAGACGAGCGTTAGTGAAAACTAACTGGGAATTTAACGTCTGGAGACGAGCGTTAGTGAAAACTAACTGGGAATTTAACGTCTGGAGACGAGCGTTAGTGAAAACTAACTGGGAATTTAACGTCTGGAGACGAGCGTTAGTGAAAACTAACTGGGAATTTAACGTCTGGAGACGAGCATTAGTGGAAACTAGCGGGAATTTAACGTGCGGAGACGAGCGTTAGTGAGAACTAGCTGGGAATTTAACGTGCGGAGACGAGCGTTAGTGAAAACTAGCGGGAATTATCCTCGGGGATAGGGCGTTAGAAATGTCTAAGCGGGGAAATTTTACACTTTCGGGGCAAAAAGTGGTAAAATTGGAATTGCCAAAAGGCGAGGGGCAAAAGGGGCAAAAATTATTACAGTGCGGTAAGAGTCCGGCCGGACTTTCTTGTTTTCCGAAAACCTTTTAAATGCCGAAATTTGGGGAAGAAAAAGCTCACTTTCTTCCATTGTTGCCGGCGAGAGAGGAGAGAAAAGAGAGAAATCCAACCCAAATTGCAAGGTTTGCTCGAATTTGTGAGGGAAAATCGCTATGGAGGGTGAAGGAGGACCAATGGCTCGCCACGGAAGGACCGACGACGAAAGAACTCGGTGGTTCGGACCATTCGAACCACCACTCTTCCATTGAATCCGGCGGAGTTTTATCCGGCGAGGACCGCCACAACTCCAAGGAGGGATCGAAAGACACGTAAGTTCCCTACAAATTCCATTAATTTCAAGAATGTGCATTCTTTACATGTTAGAAATTTGTTAGGAATTTACTTAGGGATTTTGGTGCCCGATTTGGGGCTTTTGACTTTGCTATGAATCGTTGTCGAAATTGACTAGGACGTAGTTCAATTGACATCATGGGTAGATGACATAAAAATTTTGGTTGCAAAATTCCATGTCTAAATGCATTTTCCAAAATTAAAGTAGCTTTAATTCGGGACGGAGCGAATTTTTCGAAAAAATTCGAAAGAATTTGAAAGTTCCGGATTCGACGGAGTTTTCGAAATGATTTTGAAAGTTCCGGATTCGACGGAGTTTTCGAAAGATTTTGAAAGTTCCGGATTCGACGGAGTTTTCGAAAGATTTTGAAAGTTCCGGATTCGACGGAGTTTTCGGAAGATTTTGAAAGTTCCGGATTCGACGGAGTTTTCGAAAGATTTTGAATATACGTAGGAAATGAATGAGAACCGTATCTGCATTGCATCCTTTTGACATGCGTTGTTGCATTTTGTTGACGTTGCTTCTGTCTTGTTTGTCTGCAGGGGACAGGGATGGTTGATACCCACAACCAGAAGAGTCGGGGTGCCTTTGAGGCGGTGCAGGCTTTGTGGGGCCTTATCCGGACGTGGCAGAGAGGGAGAGAGGAGTCCACGGCAGTGGTGATTGACTCAGTGTTTGGGTTTATCGATCTTGTAGGCTGCGGCAGTGATACGCCGAGGCGAGTCCATGTATGTCGCGGCGAGCGAGTGCGGTGGGATACGACCCACACTTTCCATTTCGAGATGGGGAGGCGACGGTGACTCCCACGAGATTTTGCCGCTATCACTGGGTTGCCGACTTATGGCAACGCGGCGGGTGTGGGTTGATGGTTACACCCGGAGGAGCGGTTATGCAGGCTGCTTTGGGTTTCGATATTACCGATGCCGGGGGCTTAGGCATTCGGTACGAGCCGATGGAGCATCACTTGAGGGCGGGTGTCGCCGGTTATCTGGCTGGGTCCTTGAGGATGACCGCGGAGCGTCAGCTCGAGGGTTCCTTTGGTCTTGCGCGTCGGCGGCCACCTTGTTCCCGACTTCCGACACGTCTTGTCACTTCCCTCTGCTCGGGTCGGCGACAAATCTGGATGCCGTGAGGGGTTTGCGTGGGGAGGCTGGGTGGCCGAGCTCTACCATTCCACAGACGGAGTTCTCGCGGGGAGAGGAGCACTCATTTAGGCGCTACGCTGTCTTGGATGTAAGTTTACGTGCTTTTTCTCTTCCTTGCCTCTTTTATGTACTCGTATGTATACGCTTTGTAGGCGACATAACTTTCCATTCTCTTGGCGGGTGCGGTGCTACGAGGTGTTCGGTCCGCGAGCTTGGGACGTCAAGGAGCCGTACCGTCCCTGTTCCCTGCCTTGCTGGTTTGGCGAGAAGAAGGCGAAGAGGGCGGTCTCTTCGAGGGTTGGCACTCGAGTGTCATACGAGAAGATATCTCTGGCGCTGAACTTGGAGTTCTCAGGAGGATCCAGCTGACACAGTGGAGCGGGTTTGATCATGTCGCGGTGCGAGATTGCCGGCGAGACTACGGCGGCGGAAGCTCTGGTGGGACTTCATTTGCGACGCCATGTATGCAGGGGAGAGGGTGACCCGTCGGCATAGGCGGGGTCTCTTCCATTGGTGCCGGTGGATCCTCCTGCAGTACATGCGGCATCCCAGGAGATGCCGATGGATGAGCTGGAGGGATACCTTCGGGGGTGTGTACTTCACCGAGTACATCATAGCGGGGGCCGCCTATGATGTTTTCTTGAGGATGAGGCGAGGAGCCCACGGGTGCGGCGTAGGGAGGCGAGGTCCACAGAGGTCCTCGACATTTTCTGTCCCACGAGCTAGGCTAGCGTACGAGGCTGGGCGGTTCGCGCGGGCGACTTGTGATCCCACTCCGGCGGAGCCGAGACCACGATACGGGCGGACCCCAATGCTTCGGTGAGCATCTTTTACGATTTTACGCATTTGATAGTAGCATTACGCACATGATGCATCTGTACTTTACTGTTCGCTTTCGATGATTTTCTGGTTCGCGGTATACGGCCATACGTACAATGAGGCCATGAAATTTGGTGGGACGGGTGGTCCGCTATGCCGAGAGGCTCGTGGAGTTCATGCGGTGCGGTTCCGGAGGAGCGTGGACGTCCGCGATCGGGGGCCGTCTAGGCCGAGGGGTTCGCCTGCTCCCGCGGTGGTGGGGAGGACTTCACGCGGGGTTTGGCCGGTTCGCGGGCGGAGCAGCTGGATTTGGAGCTCCTTCTTACGCGCACTCGGGCGCGAGAGGAGTCCTCGAGTTCGCGTACTCAGGAGGCCCTTTGCCTATTCCCGGTTGGAGGAGTTCGGCGAGTTCTGTTTGCGGCAGTCCGGCGGCGGCGGGAGCGGTACGTCGAGTGTACGGATGACGAGCGGGACTCGAGTAGTCCCCTTTTCTTGCTTTCTCTTTTCTTGCTTTGTTTAGACAAAATGCATGTATTTGTCGGGAACAAATTTTGATTTGAGATGTATTTGCAAAAAGGCGCCGTGGGCGGGAACACATGCCCGCATATTTATTACGTGATCACCTTCGATTATTTTCGGCAAATAAGCAAATAGGTTAATCAAAAATAAATAAAAAGGAGAAATGCATTAAAAATTGAACGGGTCAAAAATTAAGCATGTATGCACTAAATTTTAATTATTTGCCTTTGTTGCACGAGCCGGGCGGAAGGGATATTGTCATTTGTTGAATGAAATCGGGCGAGGCACGCGAGATTTCATAAGGGTGAAACAGGCATGGTTTGGAAATGTTTCCAACTTTAAAGCGGTAGGCTGCGAGAGTTGACCAAGTCAAGCTGCGGGGAAGTCCGGCCGGACTTGAAATGAATTTCAGATTCTTTAAATTGCGGTTTCGGCTTTGCAATTTGTAAGAAGCTGCGCATTGCTTTTGCTCATTACAGTGAGTTCTTTTCCATTTCTTAAGGTTTTCTTCACCTTCGACATGGCTCCTTTTCCCAAGTTATCGTCTCGGATGCAAGAGCGATATTTGGACAACTTTCGGTCGTGGGTACGGAACCACACGAGGCGAGAACAAAAGGTTTTCGAAGGCATTACGGGATTAAATCTGTTTGGGCTTTGAAGGAGCTCATGCCGGATTGGGACCTTTTGAGAGCGGCGTCTCGGTTACAGGACGTAAGGAGGAATGTGTACGGCTTTTCGTACAACGAAGTCACTCCTACGTTTGAAGATTTCGGGCCGTGCAGGAGGACTGAGGCAGGAACGGCTAGTTCTTCCGTATGCTTTGGTGGCATGGCCACCGTTGAGAAGCTAGTGTCTTTGTTGGGTATCTCATTTGGAGAAGCATACGGGATGCTTGATCTGAGGATACCGATTACGTTGACATTTCGGGGCCCCCAGAAAGATTTGCGGAGGCGAGGAGCGTCTTTGCGTGGGGACGCGTTTGCTCTGTGTGTGATTGCTACTTTGTTCACATTCACGTCTGCAGGTGTGTGCCATCACGGTGTCTTGGACTGGTGAGGCGGTGCGGAGTGGAGGAGACATCGTGCCATTGGTCTTGGGCGAGACGTTCACAGGCATAGGCCGGATGGCGGCCGTAGCCGATACATGTGGGGAGGGAGTCCCGCTATGCGACCATGTGGTTGAGGAGAGGCTGCGAGATGATGCACGAGGTGCCAATGTCTGTGACGCTTGGTCTTTCTCGCGGCGTCCTCTGGTGATAGGGGTAATCGAGTGTTTGGAACTCTGGATGGCCGGACTTGGCACGCATCACTTGCGATGGTGGGTTCCCATTGGAGATTCTGAGACTTGTAGGACCGCTCGGGAGGGTGCATTGATCGTCGAGTGCGGGCTGTCTCGGGCGTCTTTCTATATTCCATCATTGGTTACTGCGGCGATACGAGTGGAGCGAGATGCCAGCGACGATACTGAGTTATCTTTGCTACCTTTGAGGTGGGATCTCTGCGGATGGAGGATCCTTCGGCGCTGTTCTTGGTCACCCGGTGGTGGCAATACACGTCCTTTCTGCCCGGGGTTCTCTTTCACCGGAGAGAGGGCATTGCATCGATGCGATATACGGGTAGTACGAAGAGTGTATGGGGGAGACACGAGATGGCTATCTTGTGGAGACGGAGTGAGTTTGTTGGGTGCGATCACACAGACAGGTTCGACATTGAGGAGGACGAGGCGAGGCTAACCACAGGAATCGTGCGCGATGCCATGGGCGATTATGTGGCAAGTGCGATCGGGAGGCCAATCAAAGCAGCTGCGATGATGGCTCGAAGCGAGGCGGCTCGAGACGAGCTAGAGAAAGGCGCTATTGACGGCCCGCGGGATTGACGGAGGCGTCGGGAAGAGTCCACGAGCCGGAGTAGAAGGCCTAGGAATATTTCTGCGAAGGTGAAGAACACTCGCCGGGGAAAAGGGAAAGGGAAGAAGGATGAAGGACCTAGTACGGGAAACTAGGTTGACCTTCTTGTCCCGAGTATCCACCCATTGTCATTGCGAGACACATTAATTGATTAATGTTTTATTGTAGTTTTGCTAGCGTGTAGCGAGTCAAAGTTGACCGTGCTTGAACTCATCAAAGAATGTTTTAACCGTTATGAATTTGTAGGTTAAATGAAAAGAGTTTTCGAAACACAAGCAATTGATGCTTATTGTATTTTTTTTTTGTTTTTTAGACCGAACCAAAGATGGCTGCCTACGTTCCCCTTTTACAAGCTGGACTAAGGGGCTCGGGTCACCGTAGTTCGACACTTTAGGTGAATTTGAGAAAAACCAAGACAAAAGAAGTGCGACCATTTGTTTTTTACTGGATCATTAGCGGGAATGTATCCGGTTGGGTATTACTCTTTTAGCACTTTAATTTGCGAGGGGACGGTGTATGGGGAAGGTGAGTTGACTCGTGCTCTTCCTCAAGCGAAGTATCTGCGGAGCTTGCTTCCGTTCACGGGGTTAACGAAAGGGTTTCCGTCCAAATCTGCTAGCTTCATGGCTCCTCAGGAGAAGATTCTTTGTACCACGAATGGTCCTATCCGGGTAGGCTCCCACTTTCCGAGGGGATTGGTGCAACGTAGGAGGCTTTTCCTTTAGCACCAAGTCGCCTTCTCGATGTCTCGGATCTTGACTTTCTTGTCGAATGCTCGTGCCATTACGCTCTGGTAGGCTCGAGTGTGTTCCATGGCTTTCAATCTGCGCTCGTCGAGTAGAGCAAGTTCGTCGTGACGGCTCTGTAGCCATTCGACTTCATTGACCCCGTTTTCCAAGAGGACTCGGAGGGATGGAATTTCCAATTCCACGGGTAACATTGCTTCCATTCCGTAGGTAAGTGCGAACAGAGTCTCCCCTGTGGCGGTTACGGCGATGTTCGGTATCCCGAAGGGCTAGATGTAGCTTTTCGGGCCGGTCCCGACCTCGAGTGGTCATCTTTCGATTATCATGGCGAGAGTCTTGTTGGTTGCCTCTCTTGCACCATTGGTTTGTGGTGCAGTAGGGAGAAGACTGTGACGTGTGACTACGGGTCGGTCGGTAGTTGGTCACAATTTCCTTCGAAGTGAGTCCCATTGTCAGAGATGATCTCGTTGGGCACTCCGTATCGGCACATGATGTTCTCTCGGATGAACTCGGCCACCTTCCTAGAATTCAGTACCTTGTATGATCGGCTTCTACCCATTTGGTGAAGTAGTCGGCTGCGACTAAAATGAACTCGTGACCATTGCTCCCTGGAGGAGTGATCTTGCCGATGACGTCGATTCCCCATGTGGCGAAAGGCCGTGGCGTAGTCATGCGGTAGAGTTCGTGAGGAGGGATGTGATTGAGGTTGGAAAACCGTTGACATTTGTCGCGGCTTCGGACGAAGCTGGATGCGATGTCTGTTTCCATTGATATCCAATAGTATCCCATACGGAGAATGATACTGTGTCAATGCTCGGGCGTTCATGTGCGGACCGCGGGTTCCGTTGTGAACCGTTCGTTAGCTTCGGCTTTTTCTTTGTTTACACACAGAAGGAGTGGCCCTTGGTGGCGCTTCTTGTACAACATACCCCCGAGAATGACGAAATGGGATGCCGGGCGTTTTAATGCCATCATGTTTTTGGCTTTGATCCCTTCTTTGTATTTTCCATCTTCATTTGTGAAGGAAGCTTCTCCGCTTTGGAAGTGCTTGGTAAATTTGATTGTACCGGGGTTCGTCGATCGTTTACTGTTTCTTTTTCGATCTCACGGCAATAGGCGGGTGTTTCCCGTGCCTATTACGAGGGTTTTCTTGCTTTTCCCTCGGGAATTTCGACAAGAGGCGAGGTTGCCGGGCGTCTGCGAAGCGGTTTCTGTCTCTTGGCAAATAGTGAAAAGAGATGTCCTTGAGCGAAGCAATGAGCTCCTCCGTATGTACGCGTGGTACTTCGAAGGCGAGAATCTACCGTCTTCCATTTGTTGGATACTTGATTGATGATCAATCTTTGAGTCTCCATATACATCCGGCTACGAGATGTTGCGCTCGAGGCGGCTTCCAAACATGCTGCGCGAGCTTCGTATTCTTTTGCATTGTTGGTTGCTTCAAAATTGACTTGATGGCTATGGGAGTATGCTCGTCCTTGGGATCGACAAGGAGCATTCCAATGCCATTCCCCTTCTTGTTGGCTGCCCCATCGAAGAAGAGTTGCCGGCGGTTTGCGGCTGTCAAGTGAAAAGATTCCGTCGTCCGGAAATTGCGGATCGGGACCCTTAGGTTCCTTTGCTCGGGAAGTCGGCAAGGCGATGCGCCATTACTGCGCCCTTTGTTGATTTTCTTACCATGTACTTGATGTCGAACTTCGGCGGGAAGAATGACCACTTGGCTAGCCGCATTGTGAGGGATGGCTTGTCAAAGAGATATCGGACGGGGTCCACTTTGGAGACCGGGAGCAGAATGCGGCTTGCATGTAGTGTTTCGGTTTCCCGACTACCCATACCAAGGCGGTACGGGTTTTCTCGATCTTTGAGTAGGCGAGTTCACTTCCTTGAAGCTTTCGGCTTACGAAGTAGATTGCATGCTCAACCTTGGAATCTTTTGTTCTTGTGCCGGCATTGCCCCAGATAGACGTGTACATTGCTTGTCGAATACGGGAGTAGTGGCTTGTCTTCGTGTGGCGGGCACGGGGTGGGGATTAACCAAGTAGGTCTTGATTTTCTCGAAAGGCACATGTTTGGCACTCGGAGTCCCATTTGATGTCGGCATTCTTTTTCATCGGTTTGAACATGGGCTCGCGAGAGAAGATGTCAAGCCCCAGGTTGATGAAGCGGCGATGTGCTTGAAGTCTTCCCATGAAGCTCTTTACTTACATCGGGGTTTGAGCGGCTTCATGTCGATGATGGCCTTGATTTTCTGGGATCGGCTTCGATACCTCTTTACGTAACCATGTACCCCGATTACCTTGCCGCGCTTGACGCCGAAGGTGCACTTTGCCGGGTTCAACCTCATGGAGTGTTTTACGAGTACGGTGAAGAACTTCCTCGAGATCTGTCATGTCTTTGCATGTCGATCCCTTGGAGTGGATGATCATGTCGTCGACATATACTTCGATTTCTTTGTGAATCATGTCATGGAAGAGAGAGTACATTGCGGCCCGGCGTAAGTAACCCGGCGTTCTTTAGACCGAACGGCATGGCCGTGTAACGGTATGTCCCCATGGAGTGGTGAAGGCGATCTTGGCACGATCCTCCTCGGACATCTTGATGCGGTTGTATCCAGCAAACCCGTCCCACGAAGGACTTTACTTGAAATTTGCCGTGGTGTCGACCGGCATGTCGATGTTAGGCAATGGGAAATCATCCTTAGGGCTGGCCTTGTTGAGATCCCGAAAATCCACGCGGCATCGACCTTTCCGTTGGCCTTGGTGACCGTCACGATGTTGGAGAGCCAAGTCGGGTACTCAATCACTACGATGAAACCAACTCGGAGCATTTTCTCAATTTCTTCTTTAACTTGCAAGGACCACTCTGGCTTGATCTTGCGCGGCTTACATTTGGCGAGGCTTGGATTCGGGATCCGGGGAATTACGTGCTCCACGATTGAGGATCGAGTCTGGCATGTCTGATATGACCGGGCGAACACGTCAACATACTCCGGAGGAGGCTTATCGGGGCTTCCTTTTACTGCGTCGGCGAAAAAGCGCCGCTTGTGTCTCTTTAGGCTCTTGCGCGACCCCCGGAGTTCACTTTGGTCATAACCTCTTCGGCGGCTTGGGCCGGTTGTCCTCTTGGTCAACTACACGCTCGAGAACTTCTTTAATGTATTGTTCGTTTAATGTATGCCTTCTTTATCAATTGAGTTATTAACGTCTTTTAAGTTGTTTGTTAACTTATCGGTTGTTAAAGTGGCAATGAGAGGATACTCAGAAAGGTCGAGACTTTTCATTACACAAGAACGGGAATACATGATTGGCTACAACATTATAGTCCTCCGGCGTAAGGCCGTTGGATGACTCGGAAGGGCTGGACTACGACAGGAGGCGGCTCAAAGGGTTTGAGACCGGGTTTAGGGAGATGTGGAGTGCGGGCCCGGCTTGTCTTCCATTTACTGCTGGCTTGCCCTTGGTCGGTGAAAGTTACCCAATTCTTGATGGCATTGCTTTGGATGCTTGAGGAGGGTGCGGGGATCGAGAGGCTTGGCTCCTGCTGTCCCTATCATGGCGATCATGCTTTGTTGTCGGAGCCCCAGTCGATCAAGTTGGGCAACTCCATGACTTCTTCAAAGCAGACTCTGTAGAAGGCTGGTCCACCATTGAGCGTCTTCTATGAATTACGGTTCCTTACGCTTTGGATTTCTTGTCTCGAATGTGGCCTCGGCGGCTGATCCGAACAACTTGTTTCCCATGGAAGTACCTTGAGTTGCTCCTCCAAGTGCAGGATTCCCTTGAATGTGTACTCATCTTTGGGTGTGGTGGCGGTTAGTCCGGAGTAGAGGCTGTGATGTCGAGAACGCTCCCCTTATCGGATTAGCTTTGAGTCCTACGAAACGCTTGAGGTCCCGTGCTAGGTTTGTTCCATTACATGCGTAGTCTTGGTGTTGACTATCACAGCTTCTTTCTCATCTTCATCGGTTCCACTTTGTCGGTCCCCTCGGTTTGTCGGTTCAGCTGTCGGTCCCCTCGGTTCAGTGTCGGTCCCCTCGGTTCTGTCGGTTCCCTTGTCGGTCCCCTCGGTTAGTTCCCTTGTTGGTTCCCTCGGTTCTGTCGGTTCCCTTGGTGAAGTAATGAGCGAGTCGAAAACATGGAAGGTCGGAGGTGGGTGTGCGTCGGAGGTTCCCCTTTTGTGGGGCTGCTTGCCTTGGTGCGGGCGAGCCTTTTGTCTTCCTTGATGTCGGCCGGTGTTGGCACGTAGCAAGCCCACTGGACCGTGGTGTGGTCCTTGACTTCAATAACTTGGTGCGGCCTTGCGGCCTTTTGCGAAACCCCGATCACTGGGATGAAGTTCATGAGTTTCATCATCCTCGTGGCGGGAGGAATACGATCGTGAGGCAGTGGAAGGTCCACGTTGCATATTTGGATCTTGGAGGTCTCGAGTGAATCCGATTAATGGCATGTCATCATTATGCTTGATTTCCAAAGCTGGAATGTCGTTGGTGCTTTGGTCCCCTCGGTGGTGACAACGTCGTAGTAGGCGTGGTTAGCTTCGTTGCCTTGCATGAACTTGAGGCGGTGAAGGGTGGATGCCACGCCATTGATTTGATGCGGCCGGGGACGCCCCAGGATGGGCTGTGAAAGTGATTGGAATGTCGACACTTGGAATTCGGTGGGGATCACCCGCTTGCCGAACCGAGATGTTAAGAGTAGCAACCCAGAAGCTGTACGGGAAGTAGAGTCATAGGCCTTGGCAGTGTGGGTGAAGGCTTAAGATGCTGTGGGCTTGATGTCAAGCGGAGTCCATCATCTTGGCGGGCAAGACATTCATTCCGGAACCTCAGTCTACCAACACGCGAGGAAGACGGCGCTCGTCAGTGGGCGTGATGTAAAGCGGCTCATTGTGATCGGCCCCAAATTTTGGAAGGTCCCAAATACGTGAAGGTGATAATGTTGCCATAGTGGATGTTACCAATCATCGAATGACTTCATGCGGGGTTGCGTCCACGGGGACCATGGTACGGGCCGAGCTTTCCTCTAGCTTGAGCTTGTGAGGATAAGAGGAGGTGGCGAGAGACGAAAGGGAAATGTTCGCTGAGTCTCGCTTGGTGAGTGAGGATCGGGTCCTCTTTCAAGGAACTTGCGTCTGCGGGCTGGCCGGTTGCAATTACGCTCCGTCGGCTTTTTGGTGGCCTTAGGTGGTAATGCATGGATTTGACCCGATCGGGTTAGAACGGCGACATCGGGTTTGGTCCCTTACGAGCAGTGCTCTGAGTTGAGCCATAGTTAGAGGAGGATTCCTCGTAGCATAGGGCCATGCGTCTTCCCTCAACTCATTGATTGTGGATGAATTCAGGAGCCGGCGGCTTGACGGATTACGTCCCGGGATGCGGCTTAGGTGCCTCTGCGGGGAGGTAGCCTACGGTTTGACGCGGTTGTTCGAATGTCGGTGCACAACGGTGATTGCACTGGCGAAGGCGTGCGTTGCGACCCTCGGGGAGGTTGGAGAGTTCTCGGCTCAAGCGAACGGTCTCCTTGATCTCTTCACGGTATATCGCGTTCCTTTCCTTCTTCTTGAGCATACTCGGGCGATGCAGGTTGGGTGCAGCGTACTCGTGGTTGGCTAGTTTTCCTCCACTCTGGGCCCCGAATCAATCTTCTTGCGGCGGAGCTGCGTCGAAGTTAATGCTGCGTTTCTTCCCATGTGAGAATAGCCGGTGCTTCCTTGAAGCTGCGTGCGGCGGTCTAGAGTAAACCTCCATCGGGGAGAGTTTTCTTCTACGCTTTATCGAGTGGCGGGTATGTCGGAAGAGTGAGTACACGGCTTCCCGAACATCTGCCCGTGTGGTAGTTCTTTGTCCCAGTTGATCGTTTACGTAAATGAAAGTGCATGGGTGTGGAATTTCCACAGTAGTTGCTCGAGGCAATTTCCATCCTCCTCCTGTTTTTAAATAGACCTTCCTCCTGAGTTGGCCTTTCAATTTGAGTGCGGAGATGATCCGTTCCCATCCTCCCGGGACCCTTGGGAGTCGGTTTTGTTGACTTCATGCCGGCTTGGAAGAGAATGGTTTCATCGTCTTCGTCGTCGCTTTCTGAGAGAACTTGCTTTCCTCGGGAAGGTAAGCGGCGGGATTCGTTCCGGTGTCGTTCCATCTCTAGGTCATCGGGACCGTTGACCACCCTTGGTTGGCAAAGGGGTTGGATGAGAAGCAGACGGTAGTCAGGAAGTTGCCATGGGCAAAACTCCTGAGGTCGAGGCGGTCTAGAGTGGCCTCTAGCTTTCTGTGCAGAAAGTGCTGTGACACTTTAAGGGCTTGGTCCCTGTAGGTCTTTCGAGCTTGGTCTTCGTCCCAAAGACGACTTTCTTGAGCGGCTAGCTCCATGAGAGCTTTCCTTGCGAGACCTAGGCGATCTCCGTAGGTGCGCATCGTCGGCTAGTGTCCCGAGAACCGTGATTACATTCAAATCGCCGAATGGCGGGAACACTTGGATTACATTGACGAAGGAAGTCGGGCCCAGGACATTCCATGCGTCCTTCCTTGATCTCGATCACCAAGAAGTTTGCCCATATACGCGATTGACCCAGCGGGGTATTGAATTGCAATGTTGACGGTCTCGTGATCTCGCTCGATCGCCAAGTCTATCAAAGCTAGCGGTCGATTGGCGGGATATACGAATCAGGGGCCGTGACGGCTGGGAGCGAATCGAGCGAAGCATGTTGATCTTTGAGGTGGTCATTTCTGTGTCGGAAGGCGGCTACGCCTTGCGGGAAGACTTTCCACGAATGTTTTCGGGGTGGGTGGTGGAAGCGTTCCCGAGGTTGATCGACTTGTAGCGGGGTGAGGAGCTTGGTCTCCTTTCTTTGTTGCCCTTGGCCTTGGCGGCGCTTGAGGTATAAGCTTGGCGACGGCACGGGCCGGTTGCAGCCCAGGGTGGTACTTGGAAGTAGGGATGAGCTGAGCTCGCTTGGCGGCGCCTCGTTTACCGTGAGCGGCGGTCATCGAGGTGACCTTGGTGTGGCGAGAATCGATAACAGGACGGGATCCTTGGCTTCATCGGGATACACGGAATAGATGATATTGACGAAGTCGTCGTCATTCACTTGATCGAGAGGATTCCTCGTTGCGTGAATCACGTGCTTCCAATTGTCGGATAGGCATGCATGCTTGGACGTTGAGCTTGACAATTTCCATGGTATTGGAACCTTGGTCGTAGGTGACTTGATCGGAAGGAGTTCCGTCCTCAAAGCGAGCATGTGAATGCGGAGGTGCGCTTGCGGGTGCCGCGTCCTCGACTCCGGAGAGTCCCGGATTCATCGTCATCGATCGCTCGATCCGAGGTGTAGGGACGTATTGCGTCGGGTTGCGTTCTTTGGGCGGCTAGGAAAACATCATGCTCTTCGTTGGAGAAGAGGGTGCGGCGGGTAGTTCCTCGTGGAGGACGTCCCATACAACTTCCATGCATTCATCACGAGAATGACGGTGTTTGTTGACCTTGATCACAAAAACCTCTTCACTGGCGGGGCCGAGAGTTTGTTTGGAGAATGCGCGAATCTCCGATTGGAAGCTAGGGGTTTATGTGCCCGTATCATGGCGATATTCGGCGTTTCCTTCCAATCTGCCTCCAAGTGTTGGAAACTTGACAGTTGAACTTGATGTATCGGGTTGCCGAGTGCACTTTGCTCGAGTACGTTTACATAGTTAGCATCTCGGACTACGAGGATTACGATGAGATTTGCCCCGATAGTCCCTTGGTTGATTCGAAGGAGGTAACCCGGTGCACGAGTGCGGACACGTTTGGCTCTGTCTCGGCTTCGTTTCCTATGAGAAGCTGTCCCCTCGGATGACTTCGAGATCTCCTGTCGGTTGATGAACTTGACACATTGATGGAGAGTGGAAGCTATGGCCTTCATGTGGTGTAGCGAGGCGTCCCAAAGAGCTGAACTCGGATGGAATGTCCCATCACGTGGAATTTTCTTGGCACCATTTGGGTTTCGAACCAAAGTTCGAGTCACTTGTCCCCAGGATGGGGACGAGACGAGTTGTCGTAGGCCTTGATAGTCGGTAGACGGTATCAAATGGCTTTCATGGATGCGGAGAGCTCGCATCATGCGAGAGGAGGACATTAACGGCTGACCCGTTATCTACCAATACTCAGGGAGTGATATGGTGTTGAGTTTGAGAGTGATGTCTGAGCTTCATTGTGCCCAGGCGTCTCTCGGTAAGTCTTCATCACGAGAATGTGATCATGCTTTGCCATACGGGCGGGAGTCGTAGATCTCGTCTCTATCAGTAGAAGGAGAGTCATCCGGCCATCCGTTTCTGTCTTCCTCTTTGCGAGGTAAAGCCTTTCTTTGGAACCTCGGGGAGTATGTTGAGGCATTTTGTGGCGGTTGCCGCCCTTGGTTAGCACATTGATCGAGTGCGATTGCCAAGGCGGCCTTGATCTTCCTTTACCGGTCCGGAGCTCGGAAAGGCTGGACAAGTTGAATCTTGGGCGATCCGCGGAGGGTTAGGCTTGGCGCGGTAAGACTATCAAGATGCGAGGTATTCCGGTGTTCGAGTGCAGATGCAGTTTAAATTTGGGACTTTTCGGCTTTCCCTTTATCTGCTCTAGAGGCTGCATGGCTGGAGGCAAGAGGCTGGCCCAGTGAGTGCAGTGCGTAGTAGTCGAACCTCCGGAGGGTTCTCCAAGTGTACCTACTGCTGGTATCTCCGGCTTCGTATCTTTCTCTCGATTCTTTGTTGAGAGGATTTCTTCTTGTTTCCTCGGAGGATTGCTCGGACGGTTTCTCGAGACTCGTACTCCCGGGCGGGCGGAGCGATCACAAACATCGTAGGCGATGTGAACATTAGAGGAGGATCCAGTGAAAGAGGCGGGCGGATTACGTAGCACACTTCTTGGGCACCCGCTCAATGGAGTTCACATTTGTTATTATTCGGAAAGGGATTCCCAGTATTGGGCCCGCGGGGCGCTCTAACTTGCCTTCTTCTATCAAGTTACGGATTTCGTATCGTAACCCCAAACGGTTGTCGGTGGTATGGCCGTGATGCGATGGAAGGCGCGTATTTGCTCTTGTCCGCATTGGCTACGGGAACTTTGGGTTTGTAATTGGCCACGGGCTTAAGGAGACCTTCCTTGATTAGCCCTTCCGGCATCTTGCTCAATGGCATGTCCAACTTGTCGAAGTGTACGGCGGCGCTTACAGTAGAAGCTGTTGCTTTGCGGGGCGGGTTTACATTTTGTTGTCCACGATGGGCGTAGTTGACGAGACGTATCTTTCCCTTTGCGGGGGCCGGTGCGGGGATTGAATGCAGGTGTTGAGCGGTATACGTACGCGTGCGGTAGCCAACTTTTCCTTGAGATCCTTCTCGAGCTGTGAGCCGGCATTGACCATGGCCCGGAGATGCAGGAAGAAATTGTGGCCCGATGAGGGATTCGATGGACGGTCTCAAGCAAGACTTGAAGATCCGCATACATTCGTCTTTGGAGAGTGGCTCCATGATTTCGGAGAGTTTCAGCTCCATCTCTTGTAGAATTCCCCAACACTTTCATCCGCTTTACGCTCGGTGGTGATTAAGTCCTCGCGACTTGTTTCCCACTCCTAAGTTGGATGCTGTACCGTTCCGGGAAGATGTTGCTTGATCTGTTCCCAGTGTGGCGATCCGCGAGCTTGACCCTCGAAACCATCGTAGCCCGAGCTTTTGAGCGTATCTTTGGAAGTGGTCGGCCATTTCTTTGGAGGTTGCTCCTTTTGCTCTCATGCGAGGAACGTAAGTGTCGACGTGCGTTTGAGGACATTCGGTTCCATCGAATCGGTCCGTCTCCGGCATTCGAACTTGGCGGGGAGAGGCGTGACCATTCCGGATGCAGTGGATTTGAACGTTTCTGCTTTGTTTGCTCATGGTGGCTTTCGGGTCTTTCATGCGCTCGACCATCCGAGGCTAAGGTTGGAGTCCGGTGGTGGGCTGTGAGGCTCGGCGCCGGGTGCTACCACGTGAGTGGTAGTGATTGGAGGTGGAAGGCTTGGTATATGAGAATATACGGGAGCCTTTTACGAAGCTGTATCGGGGTTTGTCCCAGGTGTTTAGAGATTCGTGTATAGGCAGGGACGAACCGGGGAGAATCTTGAGGATATTGGCATCTGAGATGGTCAGTGGTGCGGCTGGTGATATTGAGTGATGGGTGTAGCTTGGGCGACCAAAATTGACGGGGTTGCTGCGAGAGGTGGCAACATGGAGCCTAGGTCAATTTGTTTCCTTGGTTGGAAGGCATCCCAGTAAGTTGGCGGGGAGGAACACGATTGAAGGTTTGGTGAAGCTGGTTTTGGGAATCGTCATCCTCTACCCGGGACAAAAGTACCGTCGGCGGGGATAGGCTGCTATACCACGCTCATTCGAAGGCGTACCACGAAATTCTGGCGTCTTCTTTACGCCTCTTGTGGACCTCACAAGCTTTGGATGGCTTCTTCCAATGTCATATACATTACCGGTGGCGGGGTCCTTCCCGTCACGATTTCTCGGTGAGCTAGACATGTCGGAAATGCGGGTGAGGAAGCGAGGAACCGAAGAAGCTGTCGCAGCTGCCGTTACTTGTGATCTGGCAAGGCGGCGGCCGGAAATCTGAACCACTTTACGCTCATTGCGGGGAACGAAAGGAAGGGTTTAGGCTTCGGAAAAGGGTATTTGGCTCAAGGTTTTCGGGCTTGTGCAATGTGCGATTACCGATTAAAGTTTACTTAAGCGCGTTTTCTCGAGTCTAATTGGTTGGAAAAGAGCGTGTCTTCTTTTTCGCAACTAATCTAGAGCTCTAATCGGTGGATCTCGTCACTACGCTTATAAGCCCCTCGTTTCCATTGTAGATCATCTTTCTCGGGACGGACTATCCGAGCGAGGTACGATAAGGCAAGCGAGTTCCACCGACAAAGGAAAAAGTGAACTTAAGGCTAGGCGATCACGCAAACTTTCGGCGTGTGCGGCGTACGGGCCACGGTCGAGGTCAACGTCCTTAAGTTAAGGCGGGAGTCGTGCCAAAATTTGGGCATGACCTCTCTGACTCGCTTGTGCGAGAGACCTTTAGCTTTTAGCGTTGGCCAAGTTGTGGGCGGCACGGTACATACGGCGAGGTTTGGTGACACGGCGTCACATTGAACCTTCGGGTATATTTTTCGGCGAGCTCCGCGTCAAAGTCAAGGCTGAAAAGCTCAAGACTTGGTCGGGAACGACCTTTGGTCTAAAACTCTCGAGCTTGACTCGGAGCGGGGCCCGGCGTGAAAAACATACACTTAGGCTTTATGACACGAGCTAAGCCAAAAACCAGCCAGGGTCTTGGACAAAGTGTGACCTGAAAAGAGTGCATGGCTTACACGGGCTAGGATGGGATGTTTGGGGACGACCCCGTGCGCCCCGAAAGGCATACGCGAGACCAATCGGAGTGCAAGCGATAAGGCCATCCGGGTTAGGGGTTGTAGTGTGCGGTGTCTGCCCGGCGGCAAGTGCACGTGAAGTGCGGTGTTAGGCGGCAAGTGCGCGTAGTGTGCGGTCACTAAAATTCTTTTACGAGTAAAAGCAGAGATTTTTTTCGAAATGTGTCTTAAAGAATTTATGATGCACGGTTCAAAGAACGACATGAAAATCAAACATGAATGGGGATGCACAAACATGGTAAGATTTTGAAAAGTTGGCAATGTAATGCCTTTTGAAAAAAACCGTTCGAGGTTTAAAGTAACACACACACGAACGAGGAAGGGTAAGCGAAAGTTTGACCCACGGAAGGCTTTTAGAAAACAACGGTAGTTTTGAAAAAGTATCTTTTCCCAGCGGAGTCGCCAAGCGAAATTACCGATCTTTTCGCGCGGGCGCGCGGAAAAAGCGGTTGTCTTTCGCGGGGTTGGTGTATGAGACCTCGCTTCACGGGAAGGAAGCGAGAATGAGGAGTCGCCACGCGGTTTTGTATTTTGAGCCCAAACGTTGAGAAACGGCTATTGCGAAAATGGTGTCGTTTTTATTGGTAGCAAAAACTTAGGAAAAGGCTTTGAAAACGGGGATCATTTTTATTGGCGGCAAAAACGAGTAAAAGCTTTTGTACCGAGAGATTGTTAGGTTCGGAGGTCGGGTTACGTTTCGGGTAGAGTATGACGAGATCGCCGAAACGCCTCGCATGACGAGTCTTTCTACCTTTCTCGAAATCGTGTGTGTGTGTGTGTGTGTGTGTGTCTTTTGAAATGAGGGCTTGAATGACAAGCTTTAATCTTGGTTTGAGTGACAAACGTTGATTAGGTGACTTTGTTTGAAAAGACGAGCGTTTGAATGACAAACGTCGGTTTGAGTTTGAAATGAGCGTTTGCGTGGCAAGCGTCGATTTTGAAGTTGAAATGGCGTTTGCGTGGCAAACGTCGACTTTGAGTTGAAATGAGCGTTTGCGTGGCAAACGTCGACTTTGAGTTGAAATGAGTGATTGTTAACGATTTTTACGAGAAAAATGCGTATTAAATGATTTTAAGTGTCAAATGGCGGCTTTGAGTTTGAAGATGAGCATTCGGAGGCCGAACGTCATTTCGCGCGTTTTGAAAGAGAGTTCGACGGACGAACTCCGGTTTTGAACCGGGCATTACATTGTTAACGATTTTTACGGGAAAAATGCGTATTAAATGATATGCGATCAACGAATCGGGTTGCGACTCGGACTTTTGAAAAGTAAATACTATCACAATCCAAACGGATCGGAATTGTAAATGACGGTATTTAAGCGGTGTCAACGGAATCAAACGATCAGGAATCGTAAATGACGATCAACGAGGCCAAACGGCTCGGAAGTGTAAATGACGATCAACGAGGCCAAACGGCTCGGAATTGTAAATGACGATCAGCCAGCGGCTCGGAATTGTAAATGACGATCAACGAGCCCAACGGCTCGGAATTGTAAATGACGTGAAAGTAAGCGGAACGGGGGTCGGAACGCCGTTTTAACCCGTGATTACTTCTCTTACGGAAGAGAAGAGGATCGAGGCTAAAACGTATCGGACCCACAGATTAGACGGAAACGTCTACATTTTGACAATGACGTTCGAAACTTGGTTATAGCGGCCGGCGCGTAGCAGAGACGGAACGGAAGATTCGAAGAGAGGAGTTATACCTATGGCTAGGGTCGACTCCTTTGGCTCGGGAGGTGTGCGCGGGACACGGAAAGTTATTCGAAAGGTTGTTTCGAAGTTGTAGGGTGCGTATTTGATCGAAATACGAAGGTTTCACGCGAATCGAGACAAAACGGGAGCTCGGGAGGGGTGGAAACCGGTTTGGACCGTGGGGTATGTGATTTTTGGTGTTTTCCTCTTTTTTGCCTTTGACGGCAACTTCTATTTATAGGGTGAAAATTGCGGTAGGAGTCCGCCGGACTTGGAGTGAATTCGGGGTTTTGGGAATTTTGGAAATGCGGAGGACTTGTTGGCAATTTCGGGAAAATTGCACGGTGAGTCCGGCCGGACTTGGCTTGCAAACCGGGGGTATTTTGGTCTTTTGGCCTTGATTTGTGATTGACGGTGACTAGAGGGAGGTGGCATGCGGGACACGTGTCTGTGACTCACGAAGTGTGGGAGTTCGTTCCCGGTCCCGGTTTTGTCCGTTTTTAAAATAACGATCAGGAAATGTCAAACGCCCCCGGAAAGTGCCGGAAAATGCGTTTTCAGGGAAAGCCATACTTTTACGTGAGATGTCACGTGACTTAAGTACGGTTTGGCGTCGGGATGCACGGGGCAGATCCGGGGGCGTCTCGTTGGCACACAGCAACGGGGAGTTTTGCGAGTTAGGTTAACACTGAGGCGGGCCGGTTAACGGATTTCGGTTA